>PVIU01004150.1:0-131652 GCA_004026605.1 Ondatra zibethicus
AAACCATGAAAGCCAGAAGGTCTTGGATAGATGTGCTGCAGACACTAAGAGACCATGGATGCAAGCCCAGACTACTATACCCAGCAAAGCTTTCATTCACCATTGATGGAGAAAACAAGGTATTTCAGGATAAAAACAAATTTAAGCAATACATAGCCACAAACCCAGCCTTACAGAAAGTACTAGAAGGAAAACCACAGCTAAAGGAAGCAAGCAACACCCATAATAACACAGACATCTAACAGCCCTCCACTGGCACAACTCAAAGAAGGGAAACACACAAACTCTACAACCCTAAAATAATAACCGCAGTAAATAACCTCTGGTCATTAATATCACTTAATATCAATTCACCTATAAAAAGGCACAGGTTAAGAGAATGGATACGAAAACAGGATCCAACATTCTGTTGTTTACAGGAAACACTCCTCAACCACAAAGACAGACATTATCTCAGAATAAAGGATTGGGAAAGGTTTTTCAATCAAATGGCCCTAAGAAATAAGCGGGTGTGGCTATACTAATATCGAACAAAATTGACTTCAAACTAAAATCAATCAGAAGAGATGGAGATGGACACTTTATACTCTTAAATGGAATAATCCATCAGGATGAAGTCTCAATCCTGAATATATATGCCCCTAATATAAAAGCATCCACATATGTAAAGGAAACATTACTAGAACTCAAAGCACACATCAAACCCCACACACTAATAGTAGGAGATTTCAACACTCCCCTCTCATCAATGGACAGGTCAACCAGACAGAAACTTAACAGAGAAATAAGAGAACTAACAGATGTAATGAATCAAATGGACTTAATAGACATCTATAGAACATTCCACCCAAACAGGAAAGAATATACCTTCTTCTCAGCATCTCATGGAACCTTCTTGAAAATTGATCACATACTCGGTAACAAAGCAAACATCCACAGATATAAACAAATTGGAGTAACCACCTGTGTCTTATCGGATCATCATGGAGTAAAGTTAGAATTTAAAAATGAGTCCACCCCCAGAAAGCCTACAAACTCATGGAAACTGAACAGTCAACTACTGAACCACTCCTGGGTCAAGGAAGAAATAAAGAAAGAAATTAAAGTCTTCCTTGAATTCAACGAAAATAAGAACACAACATAGCCCAACCTATGGAACACTATGAAAGCAGTGCTAAGAGGAAAGTTCATAGCACTGAGTGCCCACATAAAGAAAACGGAGAAAGCACACACTAGTGAATTAACAGCACACCTAAAAGCTCTGGAAAAAAAATAAGCAGACTCACCCAGGAGAAGTAGAAGACTGGAAATAATCAAACTGAGGGCTGAAATCAACAAAATAGAGACACAGAAAACAATCCAAAGAATCAATGAAACAAAGAGCTGGTTCCTTGAGAAAATCAATAAGATCGACAAACCCCTATCCAAACTAATCAAAAGGCGGAGAGAGAACACTCATATTAACAACATCAGGAATGAAAAGGGGGACATAACCACAGACACTGAGGAAATTCAGAGAATCATTAGGTCTTACTACAAAAGCCTGTATGGTACAAAATTGGAAAATGTAAAAGATATGGACAGTTTTTTAGATAAATACCATATACCGAAATTAAATCAAGACCAGGTGAACAATTTAAATAGACCTATAAGTCGCAAGGAAATAGAAACTGTCATCAAAAAAACCTCCCAACCAAAAAAAAAAAAAAAAAAGCCCAGGACCAGATGGTTTTAATGCAGAATTCTACCAAAACTTCCAAGAAGAGCTAATACCATAACTCCTTAATGTGTTTTGCATAATAGAAACAGAAGGGTCATTGCCAAACTCTTTTTATGAAGCTACAGTTACCATGATACCAAAACCGCACAAAGACGCAACCATGAAAGAGAATTACAGACCAATCTCACTCATGAACATCGATGCAAAAATTCTCAATAAAATACTGGCAAACAGAATCCAAGAACACATCAAAAAGATCATCCATTATGATCAAGTAGGCTTCATCCCAGAGATGCAGGCCATTTCCACTCAGTAGGCCCCCTTTGTTACAGGGTTGCTAACGAGTAACGCCATTAAACATCCAAAGTCCAAAAGAGTGATAACATTCTCTTAATTGCTAAAAAGGAGCCCAAATTCATGCCAATTTTCATTTGAACCTCACGTGATTTCCAGGGATCAGGAATTCACGCCAAGGATTGCTCACACCTTGTCTCTCAGGCTGCATAGGTTCAGCTAAAAAAATAAGATCAAGTGGAGTCTCAAGTTTGCAATTCCAGCGCTCAGGACGAATGGGAAGGAAGCTCATGAGTTAAAGTCCATCCTTAGCTACAGGAGAACGATTGTTTGTTTGCTTAAAAACAAACAACCTAACAGATGCCAAAACAAACAAACAAACAAAAAAAACCCAACCTATTAACGTATGGGAAAAGTGAAGCTTAGAAAAAAGATTAGAGGAGTTGTCCATCAAATAGGCGTTTTGGAGAAAAGAAAACATTGATACCAGAGTTTGATTCTATTTTGAAGATAAATATAATCATCATAACCGTGGCTGTATTGATTTCTTTAAAAGAGAGTCCACCTGCTAATTTCAGAAACTAAAGTAGAATTGGATGTAGTCCTTGTCAGGTCCCAAAGACACCTGGGAAAAGTCTCACGTTACCTGCAGATCTGCCCAGCTTTTCTCAACCTGCTGCCTCACCTAAACCTCTACAGGCCAGGAGCCCAGCTTCTGATTCCTATATAACCCGGCCATTTCAGGCTTGTATTCTCTTGGCCTCTTTATCCCTGGCTCCTCTCTTGGCCCACTTGCCCTCTCTCCTCCTCTCTCTCTCCTCTTCCATTCCCTCTCTCCCCTTCTTCTCTCCTGTCCTGGTCCAGTTCAGTCTGGCCCCTTCCAGATGCTCTCCTCTCACTGGCATCTGAAATAAAACCATCCTCCTCAACCACATCTTGGAGAAGTCATGTCCTCCTTTTCCTTCGGTGCACTTGAAAAGGGAAGCAGCCTTGGTCATTTTGCTGCTACGTTATTATAGACAGCACTGTGTGGTGCCTCTTAACACGTATTTCACTATTTACACAAGAATTCACAGTTCAAGCCAGTAGTAGTAGCCAATTCTTCTCAATCCAACCTTTGAGAAGCTGAGTTAGGAGGATTACCAAAAGTTGGACTTCGGTCTGGTGATATTCTGAATTCCATACCGAGAAACTGTGCCAATAAAACAAAATATAAAATAAAAACGTAGAGTTCACATACCTTTAGCAGAAACCACTCACTAGGGTTCTGCTATGACCAATGATTTGTGAATAAAACATCACCTCTAGGTCCTCTTAACGTGGCACTGAGTTTTCAGGGTATGAGTATTTAATAGTCCAAAAAGGCAATAACATTTCTCTGGCTCTCTGTACATGTAGAGACAGCTTTCTCTTTCTGGTTTATATTGGACTGATCAATTTCTCTTCTTTTTGTTCATTTTATTTATCTTGTGTGTATGTGAATATAGGATATGTGATGGCTTATCTGGGCTGGTGGTTCACACACGTGAGAAGAGAAACAATTACAATTCTGCTACAAATGCTTCTAGCAAATTAGTCGGTGGGGGCACTTTTTAAAATTTATAATTGACACAGAGTGCCCAGCCCACAGTGGGCAGTGCCATCCTTATGCAGATAGGCCTCTGGACTGTATAAGAAAGGTAGTTGATTATAAGCTGTACAACAAGCCAGCATCATTTCCCGTGATTTCTGCTTCAAGCATCTGCTCTACTGCAGTTCCACCCTTGAGGAGGTCCCCGCAGGTGTCCAAGCAGAGAATCAAACCCATGAAGAGATGAGAATGAAAACTTGGTTCAGATTGATTTTGTCAATCTGGATTGGACTTTAGGAGTCTAATGCCAGGAGGGTCCTTGTCAGCATATTTAAAACAGAGTACAATTTGGAAAAGGGTTTCCAGGCAACCATCATTCCAATTCTAGGTGTACAGTAAAACTTAAGGTGTGACTACTTAGAAACTCCTTTGCAAAGTATATGTGATCATGAGTGTGGGTCCTACAGCCAAAAGACCCTGAATCTAATGTGGTCGCTAACCGATAGCATAGAGGTCAGCAGGCCATAAAGTACATGTGACATCTCCCCCAAGGATGGGTTCTATTAACTGGGAGCTAGAGAGAGAAAGAGAGAGAGAGAGTCTGGGGTAAACATTCTGGGGGATTTTGATGAGGTCTACCTCTTTAGCAAAAGGTGGGTGAGATCTGCCTCCACAAAGGTCACCAGCTCATTAAGAATATCCTCTCCCAGCCTTCTGGTCAGGAAAACAGGTATTTTATCTCCTCCACTGGGGGAGGGGCCCCTGTGTATTTAACGTTCCTAGCTCCCTACTGCTCTGTGGGCACAAGGACCTTTGTGCCCCCAACACACCCTTACTTCCTTCAAAGATGGATTGTAACTTATAGGCCAAATAAACCCTTTCCTCCCTGAGTTGCTTTTGGCTAGTGTTTAAACACAGCATCGGAGAAGCAAACTAGAACAGTGTGCACTAGCTATGGGATATATAATCTTATTGCCACCCACCAAATGTGGATTAAAAATAGAATCAACACCAGGCAGCGTGGCATATGATTACAGAGTTGAAAGGCATAGCAGGTGGACTACCACAAGTTTAAACCTCTGTAACAAGTTCCAAAAAAGGTCAAAAATGAGCTGGAGAGATAGATCAAAGAGTAGCGGCAAATTCCTGAGTGTAAGACCCTGAGTCTGAATCTCTAGTACCTACCTAAGAAATCTGGGGGGCTATGTGGGAGATGGGGAATCACTGGGGCTGACTGGCTGCCAGCCTTACTCCAGGTTCAGAGAGAGACTTTGTCCCAAGGGAATAAAGCTGATGTGTCATAAAATAAGATACTCGACTTCCTTCTCTGGCCACACACATAAAAAACATATATACGTAAATTTTTAAATATTCTTTTATTTTTCATTCAAAAAATTTACACTTCCTCCCCTTCTCCCAGTCCCCTCCTGCTCCTAACCCTCCTCTCTCCCCCTGCTTCCTTAAGAGGAGGCAGGGTACCCTGCCCTATAGGAAGCCCAAGGCCCTCCCCACCTCCATCCAGGCCTAGGAAGGTGTGCATCCATATAGACTAGATTCCCAAAAAGCTAATACATGCAGAAGAGATAGGTCCCAGTGCCATTATCATTGGCTTCTCAGTCAGCCCCCATTGACAGCCACATTCAGAGATTCCGGTTTGATCATATGCTCATTCAGTCCTGGTCCAGCTGGATTTGGTGAGCTCTCATTAGATCAGGCACACTGTCACGGTTGGTGGACCAGCCTCTCCCAGTCCCGATTTCCTTGCTCATCTTCTCCCACCTTCTGCTCTTCGACTGGACCTTGGGAGCTCAGTCCATTGCTCTGATGTGAATGTGGGTCTCTGTCTCTATCTCCATCCATAGGACGAAATTTCTATGGTGATGATCAAGATATTCATCAATGTGACTATGGGACAAGGCTAGATCAGGCATCTTCTCCTCTGCTGCCCAAGTACCTAGCTGGGGACATCCCCATGGACACCTGTGATCCCCTCTAGAGTCAAGACTCTTGCCAATCCTAAAATGACTCCCTTAATGTAGATATCTTATTCCCTTCTCCAATATCCACCCTTCCTCCATCTCTACCCTCCCACTCCCCCAAGCTCTCCCTAGTCCATCCCTTCTCCCTTCTCCCTCCCTCTCTCCCTTTCATCCCCCCCACCCCTACCTACACCCCTAGTCCCATTCCCGTGCCTCCACCTTTTGCCCGGTGATCTTGTTTGCTTCCAATTTCCAGGAGGATCTGTATATGTTTTTCTTTCAGTTCACCTTGCTATTTTGCTTCTCTAGGCTTGTGAGCTATAAGCTTAATGTTCTTTGTTTATGGCTAGGGTCCACTAATGAGTGAGTACATACCAAAATCATCTTTTTGGGTTTGGGATATCTCACTAAGGATAGTGTTTTCTATTTCCATCCATTTGCATGCAAACATATATACGTAAAATTTTTTTTTATAAAAAAGTTTAAAGAGGAAAATTCTGCCAATGAGATCTTTGAATGCAGTGGGTAAAGGAACCTACAGCCAAATCTGATGAGCTGCTCCTTGGGACTCACATGGTGAAAAAGAAAGAACAATTCTTACAAGTTGTCCTCTGACCTCCACATGTATGCCATGACATGTGTACCCCCTCACCCACATAAATGAATAAATAAAATGTAAAAACAAGAAAACTCGCTAATTAAAAGAAAAGGAAACTGAAAAAAAATCACTGTTACATATTGGTTTGTTAGCCAGTGGCAAATAGGTTCCTTTACACATCTGTACAAAGAAATCACTTTCAACTCAGAAACTTCAGACTAAGACAACACGGATGTGGGTGTTCCACGTTTGCTCAAGCAGTGCTTCCTGTAAAGAAGCACGTTTCTTAAACAATAAATTCTTCAAATCTGTCCTCCATGAAGGGACACCAGCCCATCCGAACATGTACCTCTGGCAGCCCTTGCTCTTCTCCCCAATTCCCTCTGCCTTGCTGGAAATCATTCATACACTATGAATCATTTCATACATTATGAAATACATTCATAAACTATGAATCATTTCATACATTATGAAATACATTCATAAACATACCAAGGTCGGTTCCCATATGTGACCACTTCTTCCTCCTAAGGCTGACTACCAAAGTCCAGCTACCAAAGTGTTAAAAGTCCAGCAATCAAAATCCCCCTTTGGTTCACCCAATTAATATGCCCAATCAAAATCCTAGCCCAATCTATTCCAGACCTCCCCTTTTTCTCTTCTTAAAAATTACACCTGCAAAGGTCGTTTGCTGCGGTTTATCTGCCTGAATCAGAAAGCAGCCACTTTGACTTTTCTTTCCTACTTAATAATGATCTCTCTGAAAAAAAAAAAGAAAGAAACCAACCAAAAAAACAAACAAACAAAAAACAAAAACAAAAAACATATGCTTGGATGTGGTTTGTGCCTAACCAGGGATCTGAAGGAGACCCAGGGTGTGCAGGTGTGTGTGGGGGTCTCCTTCACTGTACAATACTTCTCTTCTGTTAAAATACTCTTTTAACTAGACATTGCCATGTGATCTACAGCACGGTTAATACTCCAAATACAAAGAAAAAATTCAGGGTCTTTTCATGCAAAGCCCATGGAAAACTAACACAAGATTCATGATGAAGTATTTTGTATTCTAAGTGTAAAGCATACCAGGCTAACTCACAAGATTCATATTTAGCAATTACTTACTAACAAAATGCCTGGGAGGCTTAGGTAGTTTAAAAAAAGCTTGCTGCTCCTGCAGAGGATTGGAGTCTGGATTCCCACACCTAAATCAGCACCCAAACCCCTATGCCCGAGTTTTAAGGACTCAGATGCCCTCTTGTGGCCTCCACAGGTTTCTGAATGCATGCATACTCCTAGGAAGCCACGCATACACATATGCATAGTGTGCACATGCATGCATACTCCCAAGCAGACACACATACACATATGCATAGTGTGTACATGCATGCATACTCCCAGGAAGACATGCATACACGTACATAATCTTTGCAAAGTGAAAAGAAGGAAGAAAACAGCCATAGCAACTGCAGCCAGGAGGTGCATTTGGATTCCACACAAGTGATTCATGGGTTATGCTGTTTGTTGTTTGAGACAGGGGGCTAGCCATTCTGAAATGCAGTCTGTAGAACAGGCTAACCTCAAACATACAGAGATCCACCTGCCTCTGCCTCCAGAGTGCTGGGATTAAAGATGTGTGCCATTATGCCCAGCTGTTGGTCTTTTGAAACAGGGTCTCTTTGTGTTATCAAGCTGGCCTCTGACTTCTGGGGGCAAGTTAACCCCCTCTTCCTTACTCTTAGGTAATTAGCTGAAACTAATTATAGTTGTGTATCAGAGGGCACTTACAAGTTTTCTAGTTTGGTGATGTGGGATTCCCCTCTGCATGCTGTGAATATGTTTTATTACTATTGTTTAATAAAGAAGCTGCTTTGGCCTATGGCAGGGCAGATTAAAGCTAGGCAGGAAAACTAAACTGAATGCAGGGAGAAAGAAGGCGGAGTCAGGGAGACACCATGTAGCTGCCGAAGAAGAAGGATGCTAGAACCTGACTGGTAAGCCATGTATCGTGGTGATACACAGATTAACAGAAATGGGTTAAATTTAAGATGTAAAAGCTAGTTAGGAATACACAGAAGCCACTGGCTAAGCAGTGTTGTAATTAATATAGTTTCTGTGTGATTATTTGGGTCTGGGCAGCTGAGAATGAAAATACAGTCTCCATTTACAGTCTGGGTTTTTGTGTTTGCTGTGTGTGTTTGTTTGTTTGTGGTGTTTTAGAAAAGTCTTCCATGTAACCAACCTGTTGATCACTGAATAGTCAAAGTTCAAGTTGGCTTCCAATCTTCTCTAGGACAGAATTACAGGCATGAGTTGTTTTCATAGTCTTATTTAAATTATGTATACTGGATTTCCTATGCAGAAATTTGCCCCCCACCCCAGCGCAGTGAGAATTCACTCCATACACTCAGGAAAAATAAAGGGGTAAAAATTCTTTAATGATAGTTGGAGTTCAACTCTGGCTAATGTACAGAGGAGCTGGGTGGGAATAGGTTTTGTTAACTTATATTCACTTTGGGCTTAGGAATTCTACAAATGCTTTCATCCTTGAATCTCTTCCAGGTCTTGCCCCCAGGTAACACTGAACAATTTAGACAGAGATAGGAGACTGTAAATCTGGCCAGTTGGGC
The DNA here is from genome assembly GCA_004026605.1 of Ondatra zibethicus. Lineage (NCBI taxonomy): Eukaryota > Metazoa > Chordata > Mammalia > Rodentia > Cricetidae > Ondatra > Ondatra zibethicus. The sequence goes on from PVIU01004150.1 coordinate 8,789, forward strand.
ATATGGGAAATTTATACAGCAAAGTTATTGCCAGAATTATTTCTAAGTACACCAGTGTTTTTATTTTCCAATATCATGCACAGCTGGCAGATTATGCTTTTCCTGGTAAGAGCAGGGAACTTAATGACAGACCAGGATTTAACAGTGTTTAGGACCCTTTAGAGGCATGTTCTTTGATATGTGGATGAGCAAGAGGATTGAGCCTCAGAGCTAGTTTTAAGTCAAGATTGGATCTTTTTGTTATAGGAATGGAGCCAGACTGGAGGTCAGTCTCAGGGAAGAACAACAATAGAACTTTTCTCAGCAACTCTAAACTTCAGTTGTACAAAACTTTCTCACAATTTCTAACAAGCCTGTTTAGTACACTACTTATCTCCAGTGGTAATGGAGACAGCGTTCCTTTACCTGAATTCAACTTTGTGTAACTTAATGTTTCCCAAGCAAGCTTACTAGTAAATCCTTTATAGTATCAATTTTATCGACGTTTCTCCTGTATCAGTATAAGCATATGCGCAGTGCCCCCAGAAGCCAGAGGGGGGCGTTGGAGCCCTTGGAGTTGGAGTTACAGGAAGTTGTGAGCTGCAGAGAATCCAATTCCATCCCTAGATATAGCAAAACACACTACTGATTGCTGAGCCTGCTATGGATCTGTGGTCATTCAGAGATTCACCAGTCTAACCATGAACATATTTTAATAAAGACGAGGCTTTTAGGCAGAGACTGTTGCCAAGGCTTCCCCCAGGACACAGGATTCCCAAATGTAGCCCAGATTCACATTAGTCGGGGGTGCATAAAGGCTAAAACCATAAAGTTATATTCTTTTTTGCAACCAGTTCTTTTAGGTGTCCTGCTTATCCCCAGCAAAACATGCTCTTGTTTACAAAAGCAGTAACAGTGGATCACTTGGGACCATCTTGCACAAACAACAGTTTTGTTAAAGTTGTACAAGACTAGGCAATTACAAAACAACCCCTCACATTTAGATCTCCAATTTTGCTTTGTAGTTAAAATTTTAAACAGAAAGCCGACCATCAACAAAACTAACGTTAGCGATCACAAGCATCTGTCTCGCCACCGTAAGGCTTAAGCATTTCACATTTGACAGCACCAGCTACTAGAAAATAAAAAGAATTCTGCTTCTAATTTGAATATGGCAGTACAAATGTCCAGTAGAAAAGAAAAAAAAAATCTCGGAGTCTTTACACATCAACCCAAAATACTTCAGTCTGTGTCTGGTTTTTGTGAAGGCTGATATTATTTCCACTTACGAATAAGAAACATTTGTATATCAATCATTAGCTGATATAACTTTATGCAGAAGGTTTAACTCTAATATTCAAGTAATCCGGGCCAGTTAGGGAGACCTAGTTAGTCTTTCTATAGGGGCTAGAGAGACAGCGCAGAGGGAATCCTACGACCTCTTCTGGCTTTTGTGACCAACTGCACCCGCACCCTGCCCCTCCTCCTGTCACTCAGGAGGTGAAGCCCCGAAGCTCTGTCCAATCGAAAGCACTGTTATAAGAGTTTCCAATCAGATTCCCTGACCGAGTAGGGGGCGGGCTTTGCTCAGAACTAAGATTCTCTTACCAACACTACCCTCCCCTTTCAACCCCTCTTGGCATCTGTCCTGAGCTGCTTCTTGGTCTAGGTACCCGGAATTCTCTGCCTGGTTCTGTCGCTAGTGACTCGCTACTCCCTGCTGCGGGGAGCGCCACTGCAAGGACGCGGGGGTCCAGGAACCGGAAATGGTGAGCGTGCAGCGTCTTAACCTGGGCTCTGTGTAGACCCTCCGCACCTTCCCTCCCTGCCCCTCCGGGCGGTCCTGTCCTGCCCCGGGCGCTCAGAACTTCATCCGGGCTGCTGGCATCTCGGGCACCGGGTTGCCGGCATCTCGGGCACTGGGCCACTGTGGCCGAGAGCGGCTTGGTTTGGCGGGGCATCCTGGGCCTGCGTCTGTGCCAATGCTTTCCCGAACCCTCGCTGTCCTTTGCGCCCAGGGCTCTACGTGCGCTTCGGGGTTTGTGTGTCTATCTGCTAGTCTTTGTGGCTTTTGAATCTGACCGTCCAAATCGAGGTGCGGAAGCATAGCCCATGGAAAGATAAGGGAAGGGTTGGGGAGATGGCTTAATCTGTAGCATTTGGCATGATAGTGTGAGGACCTGAGTTCAAACCCCTAGAAACTACATCAAAGCTGGGAATGTGGTGTGAGTGTTTGTAATTTCACTGCCCCTAAAGAGAGATGGAAGGCACAGACAGAAGGATCTCAAGAAGCTGATAGGCCAGCTAGCCTGGCATGCCTTATAGAAGCAACAAAAGAGATTGTCTCAAGTTGGAAGGCAAAAACTGACACTTAAGCTTGTCTCCTAATTTCCACATGGATGCCCATATTCACATTTGCTGTCTGTCTCTGTCTGTCTCTGTCTTTCTCTCTCCCACCAGAGAGGAAATTTTTTTGCTAGTGAAATAACTTAATTAGTTAACTGCTTGCTGCCCAAGCATGAAGGTCTGAATTTAATTTCCAGAACTCACATAAAAAGTACTGACAGAGGGGCTTGGAGAGATGGCTGAAGAGCACTTGTTGGCCCCAGCACCTATATGGGACTGTTCACAACTCCCTGTGGCTCCAGCTTCAGGGATCCAACACTGCCAGTCTCTGTGGGAAGCTGCTCTTACCTGCACATAACACATACACATAATTAAAGAAAATTATTCTTTAAAAGAATGCTAGTGGAGACAGATAACTTCTTCGGACTTGCAGGTCAGTTATCCTGGCTTGATTGGGAACAAGCTCTCTGTTGAACGTAGGAGAGCCTGTCTCAAAAACAAGGTGGACTTACGCTGAGGAAGACACTCAAGGTTAACCTCTAGCCTTCATACACACCCGCAAATTTATACACACACACACACACACACACACACACACACACACACACACACACACACACACACACACACACCAACTCCCTCACTCCCAGGAAAAACTAAGGGGACATGAGAGTCCTTTTAGAGTCTGGTGTATCTCTCCAGCTGAGAATCAAGAATTCCAGAAAAATTAGCATAATTTCCTGTAAAGGCTGTCTTTGTAGAGACAGCAGTCCTATATAACGGTATTTCAGACAAGAATGTCAAACGGCAGTGTTTACAACTATGAACACATGACCTTTTACAGTTACAGCCTTGTGTCTTTCCCATAAACTTGGAACTTCCTGGGCATTGCCCAAACAGGTGTGTACATTATTAGCAGTAAAAACATCTAAACTACAGCCCTTGAATTATCTCCCAGCTATAAGCCTCTCCAGCGCAGCTTGGGAACCACCCTGTTATCTCATTACCTTCCTAAGTGATCACTAGTCCTTAAAGTCACTAATTCTCAAAATCTTGTCTGTCTGTCTACCTATCTGTCATTGCTCCAGAAGAACGTAAGGGTGGTTCTAGGAAACCCCACATTGTTCTTCCCTTCCTCTGTCTTAGCTTCCTACTTACGTTGCAGTGATAAATTCCAACTCTGTTCCATACTGGCTTCTCCTGAGTGATTTTTTTCTGTAACAAAGTTAAGAATCCTGGCTTATGAGACTGGAGAGATGGCTCAGTATTTAAGAGCACGTACTATTCTTCCAGAGGACTTGGGTTTGATTCCCAGCACCCGTATCAGGTGGCTCACAATTACCTGTAACTTTAGCTTCATGGGGATCCAATTCTTCTGGCTTCTGTGGACACCTGTACATGTGCTCCATAGTTAAAAGTAATAAGAAAATAAATATAACTTTAAAAAAGAATCCTGACTTTACCTGAGTGGCAGTCTCTAAAAAGAATACCTTAGGTTGCTGCGGGGATCAGGGGAAAGTTATTCCCCACTACTGCTCACGATGAGAGTGGTTTCTGAGGCTCCTTTAAAGGAGGTGGAGGATCAGAGGTGTCTGAAACCCATCAAACAAGGAGAGGAAGGGCGAAGTGGGAAGGGGCAAGTAAAGACATTGTTCCTGACACATTTCCTAGTGTACTCCACTGCTCGAAGATCAGGGCCCACAGCAGCCTCCTGTCCAGTGTCGTCATGGAGATGCAGATTCAGGATGAGCACCCTCCTAGGCCTGCCAGCAAATTACTAAAATTCCATCACCCTATAAACATTCCCATGAGACTTTCCCTTCCCACACTGTGGTCAACTCTTTGTTCTTTATGGTATATTTCAAACAGTGTTACATTTGTTACTTTCCTCTGAATTCTGAGCAGTATGTTTCGAGGAATTAAATTCTGTTCGTGAACATTTCACACAAGTAATCTGTGAGGATTCTTTCCTGCCCCTGTGTTACCAATCTTGGTGCCTCTCTTGTCTCACCTAGGCACATGCAACTTATACCAGGGAGTGTTTCTTTTTAACTTCACTCTTGCTGATTTTACAAGGGTGATGTGTCCTTATCCCAGCCGATATCTTCTGGGTCTCAGGTATTAGAACTCCCTAGAACTAGAACTACTAGGTGCCCAAAGCAACCATGTCTCTGCCTTATGAATATCAGTCCTTGGGACAATGGTAGCCTAAGACAGGATGTGCAGCCTCTTAGGAGAGCAGCTGGGTGACCTGCAGTTGGGAGAAATGTCCTATACTCTTCATCTAAGAATCATTTGAAATGTGTTGTGACCGAATACTGTTATCGCCAACATTCCAGTGCTGTTCTGGTTCCATTCTGTTGCTATGACAAACATTATAACCAAAAGAGCTTGTGGAGGAAGGGGCTTATTTCTGCTTATATTCCCAGCTCAGGTCTATCACTGAAGGAATGCAGGGCAGAAAGCATGAAATAAGCTGCTTGCTGGCTTGTTCTTTGGCTCACACTCAGCTAAGCTGTCAACACAACCCCAGATCACCTGCCCAGAGCTGGCACTGCCCACAGTGGGCTGTGACTTTCCTACATCAATCAACAATCACGACAGTTCCTCACAGGCATGGCCATAGACCATTCTGATCTGGACAGTCTCATAGTTGAGACTCCATCAGAGGCTGCCAGCTGATGTTAACTAGAACAAATATATCTCCAAAACAATGACTATATGATACTATTATTATTTGTGTATGTGTATGTGTATTTCTATGTACATGATGTATTTGTGTGGCTGTGTCAAAGGTGACATGTTGAGGTCAGAGGAACCTTTTGTAGACTCCATTCCCTTCTACTTTCATATAGGTTCCAGGAATTGAACTCAAGACATCAAGCTTGCTGAGACATAGTTTTTATTTTAAAAATAATTATTTTTATGTATGTTTTGCCTGAATGTGTGTCTGTGCACCATGTGAGTACCTGGTAGCCTTGGAGGCCAGAAGATGGCATCAGATCCCCTGGGCTAGAGTTACAGACAGTTGTGAGCTGCCATATGGGTGCTGTGAATGGAACCCTGGTCCCCTGCAAGAGCAGACAGTGGTTTAATTGCTGCGGTCCAGCCCTGTTTAATTTTTTTTTAAAAGTAAACTATTTCTTTTAAAATGGCTGTAATAATTTTATATTCTTCCCCTTTAAAAATTATTTCATACTTGCATATGATATACTTCAGCACATTTACCCAATTGTCTCTTCACAACAAATCTCCCTAAGTACTTTTATGGGTTTTTTGTTTTGTTTTGTTTTGGTTTTTTTTGGTGGTGTGTTTATGTGTGTGTGTGTGTCCACTCCATTTTACTAGGAGGTTTTTTGCATAGGTTAGGGTTTATTTACTTAAGCAAGGGCCTTCCTGGTTACCACACCAATGAGAAACATGACATCTCCTCCTCCAGCATCTATTAACAGCCTGGAGCTCCGCCCAGAAAGGTGAGGCCTTACTGCCTATCCCGCATCCATGATGGCTGTGGATGTGCAGGTAGGCACTACAGGTCTGAGTTCCTGGGAGCAATGGCCATGCCATTTCTGGAAGACAGTGTTTCCCAGTGTTGCTCCCATGCCCTCTTCAGTGTTGCTCCCTGAGCCTCGGAGGGGATGAGAATAGGTGTGCCACGTACTGCTGAGCAGTCAACAGTCACGCATTCTCAGCATGCTGACCAGTTATAAGTCTTGAGATTTACAGCTGTTGCCTCCTGTGAACAAGCTTCTCTGACCAAGACTGAGAGCAGTGCTACAGAATGTAATATTCTTTACAACAGAGTACGAGGGTTCGCCTCTAGCCACACTCTTGTCCTTGCAGACAGAGTCTCTCTTTGTAGACCATGCTGACCTAGAACTCACAGAGAAATGCCTGCCTCTGCCTTCCCTGAGTACAGTACTGGTATTAAAGGCATGAATACCTGGTCTCACAGCTGTGTTGAGAGAGCAGGAAGTTCCTTTCTGCATTACTCCTGGGGATTTCAGCCCATGGAAGTGGCTACATGCCCACTTAAAGCCATTTGTTTTTCCAGGATCCAGGAGTATTTGCATGTGTCCAGATCCCTTTATTTCTAGAGCTTGGGTGGGGGTGGGGGTGTTAGCCTGTCTTCCTTCAAGTCACCTGAGTTGAGACACTCAATGCATGGGCAGATTTAATGGGCCTAGAGACTTCAGTGACTTCAGATAGGGCATTAGATTTTGTTAATAGTATAACTGCATAGAAAACTCTTTAAATAAATTCTTGAATCCCTGCATTAACACAGGTAAGATATTTGCGTTAATTTTTATTCCATGGTACAAATTAAGTAATACCTTCTATAAGATAGTACATCCTTAGTGAACAGGTCCTTTTACCTCAGTTAAGCTATTTAAAACCAAAAACAAAGAACACTCGCATGCCAGCTTAATCTGGACAGTTTGTCATTGAGGCCTTCTATGATTCCACATCTCTCAAGTCTTAGTGGAAACCATATTGAGCTCCTCGTTTTATGTTTCCAAAACCGAGTACTTGGAGTTTAAAAAGAAATGTATCATTACAGGGTTCTGTATCATTTGAAGACATCTCTTTGGACTTCACCTGGGATGAGTGGCAGGATCTTGATGCTGCTCAGAGGACACTCTACAGGGATGTGATGCTCGAGAACTATAGCAGCCTCATGTTTTTGGGTAAGTCTGTCCTGTAACTCTGCACCCATTAATTAAATTCTTGGTTGATAATTATAGGAATTATTGCTGACCCTTCCTTCCTTCCTTCCTTCCTTCCTTCCTTCCTTCCTTCCTTCCTTCCTTCCTTCCTTCCTTTTCTCTGTTTAGTCATGGCTATCCTGGAACTTGCTTTGTAGAACGGACTGGCCATAAACTCAGAGATCCATATGCCTCTGCCTCTTAAGTGCTATATTTGCTGTGAAGAGACACCATGACACTGTCATTTAATTGGGGCTAACTTCCAGGCTGGAGAAGGAGCTGAGAGTTCTACATCTTGATCTGTAGGCAGCAGCAGGAGACTGTATCATACACTGGCTGTAGCTTGGACATAGGAAACCTCAAAGCCCACCCCCACAATGACACACTTCCTCTAACAAGGCCACATCTCCTTTTGCCTCTTTCTGTGGGCCAAGCATTGAAACACATGAGTCTGTGGGGGCCATACCTATTCAAACTACCACATTCTGGGATTAAAGGCATTCGCCAACTCTGCTTGTCTGTACTGGGAATATTTAACATCTCTCTGACAGGAATTTTAAAATGTTCAACTAATTGCCATGAACAATGTATATAGTTCTGTTCTGTCACCCATCAACTAAGTGGTGGCGTATGCATGCCTTTAAGCTCAGCACTCAGAAGGCAAAGGCAGATGAATCTCTGAGTTCAAGGCCAGCCTGGTCTATAGTGACAGCAGTGATGGCTGTGACGGCCAGGACTACAGAGAAATCCTGCCTTGGAGTGTGGTGGGGGGAATGTTACTCATCACTTCCATGTGCCTCAGTAAATTCTCTCTGTCTTCTGTCCACTCCTCTCTTCCCTGTAATTTTTCCACACTAATAATTGCTGGTGTTTTCTCTGCTGCTGCAGGGTAGGTAGCCTTAGCTTGCAAATGAAATGAGAACTGTCAGGTGTTTTCTGTTTTCGTTGTTGGTGGGATGTTTTATGACATATTTGGATTATGCCTTTGAATTTCCTGGGCAGACATAAAGTGTTGATGTTCTGAGTTATGTGGGGGTGATCAAAGAAAGAAGGCCACTCCAGAATAGAATCAGGCTCTGTGGCAGCAGGGATGTCCAGCCTTGGTGGACTGAACCTATAATAGCCATGTAGAAGTATATTTTACTGATTGTTACACAAAAGTTGTTTTTTTGGGGGTAAAACAGGCTCCTCGTACCAAAGCCTCTGATCTAATCTATATGTTTTGTGAAGGAGAACATCACACCCCTGCAACTTTAGTTCTCATTGTACTCTGTTTGCCATACCCAATAATTGCAAGACATTCCAGGTGTGGACTCATTCCAGATGAATATGGTTTGATGGACCAAGATCCCCTGAAAGGTCACCTTGAACGCCTCTCAAAAAATTACTTCACCCAATAAACAGCAGGAAGCAGTTTGGAGAAAACTGTGTCCATATTCCTAAATATTGCTTATAAATGTTTGTTTACATATAAAAGGGAATATGATATAGATATGAATAATTTGCATTGGTATGGATTTTGGTTTATCGATACAAATTTAAGGTCAATTTGGTTATATGTATCCTTTAAAAATGTAATATATAGTTAAGAAATATAGGTTAATAGATAATTATCTATAATAGTCAAGCTTGTAGTCATGTTAGTTAGATTTTCTGGATGTATAGAGATGTATTTCAGGTGGATAGGGATTCTTCAAATCATTCAAAGACTTTCAGAATATGGCATTTAAAATGTTTTAATAACTTAGGACTTTTCATGACTATGAGACACATCTGTTCCTGGTAGCACCGATCTACTTCAAGAGGAAAATGGGCATCAAAGAGGCTCCTTATGGAGTTTGTTAGCCATTTGGTCAAGAAACTGCTCTTGCCTGGACTGCTTGGTAAACTGAGCATGCAGGACCCACAGAGAAATGACTGCTGAACTTGCTTAAAGGTGAGACTGTCCTTTGGGGTTCCTGTTTCATGAAAGAGTCTGCAGGACATTTTGCAGGGCACAGAAGAAACTGACTGACAAACTGCCAAGATGGGTAGAACTATCTTTGAAATTTCCTGCTTCATGGAAAAGTCTGCTGGATACTATGGGCCTGTAGGCTGAAAATAGATGCCCCAATGGCACAGAAGAACTTTGAGTGACTGTACAGGCAGCGAGATGTCTTTGTCATTTCTAGAGTTTTGGAAGTTGTTTACAATATGCTTCCTATTTACTTAGGCAATATTATATCCTTCTGGAGTCTTTGATGGAGTTGAAGAATTTATAGTTATAGTGTTCCTTAGTTATGATAAAGGATAAAGTAGATATAAATATTATAAGTGTAATTCTTGCTTGATACCTGTTGTGTTATATGTAATTTTACTGTGTTAAAGTTAAAACCTTCCTTTTTCATTTAAACAAATATGGGGAGGTGTTATGGGATTCCCCTATGTATGCTGTGAATATCATTGGTTAATAAAGGAACTGCTTTGGGCCTATAGCAGAGCTATAGGGGAATAGAGTTAGGTGGGGAAACTAAATTGAGTGCTGGGAGAAAGAAGGGCAGAGTCAGGGAGAAGCCATGTAGCCTCCACTGGAGACAGACATCGGATGGAGCTTTACCCGGTAAGCCACAGCTATGTGGCAAAATACAGATTAAAAGAAATGGGTTAAATTAAAATGTAAGAGTTAGCTAATAAGAAGCTAGAGCTAATGGGCCAAGAAGTGTTTTAAATAATATAGTTTCTGTGTGATTATTTCAGGGCTGAGCAGCTGAGAACCAACAAGCGGCTCCTAACAACATTATTGTATACTATTTGCCATACCCAACAGTGCAAGACATTCCAAGTGTGTCAGGACTGTTTTGTGACTAAAACCATACAAAGGCTGTAAAGCTCCTTCAGAAAAACAACTCTGAGTCACAGAAAACAATCACCATTTTCTGTTGTTTTAACTTCAGCACAGTGGCTGCACTCTAACCTGCTGCTATTTCAGCCAGCAATTGCAACTCAGCAGTTACCGGCCTGCTTCTCTAGCCGTGGCCTGGCCACTCAGGCTGCAGCCTGGAGGGAATTCTGTTCCTGAAGGCACTGGCCCTTGCTGCCTCAAAAAACGTAGCTTTAACTAAATATTTTTCTGTTTATAAATAAGAATTGAGATTCAAAGACTGGGGTGAAAACATGTAAGCTAAGAGAGGTTGAGTAGCAAAAAGCTAACCTCTCTTTGCTGGGATTTCCAAAAGACCTGTGCTTCTGCTTTGCCTAACCAGGAAAACATGCCACTCTGAATCACACCTATTTCCTATGTCTGTCTGTCTCTCTTGGATGCCCTCTGATGCTCTATGATTATTTTCTGTCAACCAGTTGCTAACTCAGCCTAAGGGTAGTTGTAGGCAGAGTTTTCCTTTTCCAACCGCCTGCTCCCAAATAACCATTCAGAGTCTTAATTATAAATGCCTGACCAATAGCTCAGGGTTATTACTAGCTCTTGCAATTTAAATAAATCCATTTCTATTCATCTGTGTGCTGCCCTGAGGTTTGTGGCATTCATCTCTCTGCCATGTCTTACTTCCTCTCCATCTGGCTGGTGATTCCTTTGACTCCACCCTGTTCCCCAGTGTCAATAGTTTGATTGTCTTGCCTATTCTTCCTGCCTGGCTACTGGCCAGTCAGTTTTTTATTAAACCAATCCAAGTGACAAATCTTCACAATGTATAAAAGGATTATTCCACAATAGTTAATTTTACTTAATCAGAGCAAAATCAAGGTTAATTTTATTTAATCAGCATATTGGGGTTCACAGTGCGATCTAATATCCCCCAACAGTTTTCTACAGTGATTTTTTCCTCCAAGGTCTAACTACCTCCAACAAACAACTGTTTCATTCTGACGTTTACCCTAGATACAGTGAAGACAACTATTCTATTCTAATGTTTACCCTAATTACAATGACTCTACCAGATTTCCACTACAATAAAGAAACATCTATTCACGACTGTGAACTGAGTAGATAAGCCCAAAGAAAGATTCCATTGATTCCAGCATAGAGAATAAGTGAAATTAATGGGATTCTTAGAGAATAAGGGAATTCAGTCAATTGTACCACCAAAAAGTCCCAATCATACTCAGTTTATACCTACTTGTGCTACATAGTTGGCTAAAAGCCAGTCCTGAATGGAATTATATTATCACCATCCTAGACCCAGAGATCTCTGTTGCCATGATCATGGGCCAGTGGGTTGACAGAGGTTTCTGTTCCACCTGGTCCTGCAGCCATTCAGTCCCAAAGAAACACACAGAGGTTTACATTAATCATAAACTGGTTGACCTAATAGCTCGGGCTTCTTATTAACTCTTACATCCTACCTTAACCCATAATTTTTGTCTGTTAGCCACGTGGCTTGGTACCTTTAATCAGTGAGGCATTCTTATCTTGCTTCCTCTGTGTCTGGGTTATGACCGCAGACTGAGTCTTTTCTTTTCCTAGAATTCTCCTGTTCTTGTCACCACGTCTCTACTTCCCGCCTGGCTACTGGCCAATCAGCATTTTATTAATACAAGTGGCAGGGTATAAGACCATTGTCCCTCAGCACTGACAGTGTCTGCTACAGGTCACCACAGCTGATTGACTTTAAGCTCAGAGAAAATAGCAACACAGTAGACTCCATAACACCCTCCAGTGGTGTCTATGTCACTACAGGAATTTTTATTCATTTCAGCAAAGCCGTGTTAGTCTATGTGCCACAGTCCTCCACCCTCCTCTGTTGATGGACACTTAAGTTGGCTTTTGTGAATGACATCGAAACACACAGGGAGCTACAGATTTCTCTGCATAGTGCTATTTCGCTTGACTGTTCACCCAGTGGTGCAGCAGTAGCATCATGCTGTAGTTCTGTTTAGATTTTTGAGGCTGCCTTGTACTGTATTTCATAGTAGCTGTACTAGGTTGTATTAGCGCCATCCTTTTAGGGGCTCTTTCAGCATTTGTTATTGTGCCTCTTAGGTGACGATGCTGAGACGAGAGAAGCAGCACCTCCTCGTGGCTGTGATTGATGCTTTCTTGTCTAAGAGTGGTGACCATCTATACTTTCGTGGACTACTGGTGTTTGAAAAATGTGTCTTCAGCCATTTTCCCAGTTTTAAACAGATTGACAGTGTTCCTTCACTTTAGGTGTTAAAGGTCACCGCCATACACCCAGCCTCCATGCTCCTCACCAGGATGATAGTAGACTAAACCTCTGAAGCTATAAGCTGCCACATCAACTTAATGTTTTCCTTTATAAGAGTTGCCATGGTCATGGTGTCTCTTCACAGTAATAGAACCCCTAACTAAGTGTTTTCTGTGTATGTTAACAGCTTTGTAGTTTCAGGTCTCATATTTAAATTGTGATCCAGTTTTAACTGATTTCTGCATATGGTGAGAAAGAAGGTCTGTTCTATACCTTTCTGCAGCTGGTAAATATCCACATTTCTCAACAGGATTGCAAGTAAATAGCTTCTCAGGAGGGAAGATTTCTGTTGGCTTGTGCTATTCAAAGGTTTCAGTCAGTTATTCCTTGGTATCTTGGTTATGTTTCTGTTGCTGTGATAAAACATCATGATCTAGGCTGCATCTAGAAGTAAGGGTTTATTTGGGATTTATGGTTCTAGAGGGCAAAGAGACTATTATTACCCTGCTGGGGAAACATGGCAGGAAGCAACTGAGAGCTAAGAGCTCCTATCTCCACCCACAAATGGGAAGTAGAGAGCAATCTGGGAATGGCAAGTCTTTGAATTTCCAAAACCCCTCCCTGGTGACATCCTTCTTCTATCAAGGACCCTTCTACCTTTCACTAAGCAGTGCCACCCACTAGGAGCAAAGTATTCAAATGCCTGAGACTATGGGGTATCTCATTCATACCCTATTTGGCGGTGTTGCTTTGAGCCTGTGGTGAAAGAGGCACGGTAGCAGAGAAGATGTGGCGCTACAATGCCGTTTGCCTCACTGCAGTCAGGAAGGACAGAAGGGAGGCTGGCGCCAGTGGGGAAATGACCTCACTTCCTCTCACTGGGTTCTGTCTGCTGTCTGCTAATACCACCACAGACTGGTCCTGAAGAATTGAGCTTCTAGTCTTTGGAGGATATTTTGGATCTAGAGGATAACAGTGAACATGTAGGATTTTATGCTTATATCATCTATTTGTTTCATTGATAGGTGTGTGTGTGTGTGTGTGTCTGTGTGTGTATATGTGCACTCGCGTGCATACATGTCTGCGTCTTTATGCCCATGCCTTGGAGTTTTGGTTACTGTCTATTAGTATGTTGGTATTACAAGGACTTCAGGTTTGTTCCTTGGTTTTGTTTTGACCTTTAGGATTATTATTGCTTAAATGTATTAGTTATAATCTTGGGTTGTTTTCTAATTCTGAAGAATTTCGTTGGTTTTAAAATGAGGATTTTATTGAATCAGTAAGTCACTTTGAATGGTGTTGATATTTAATAATTTTTTTTCTTTTCTTTCTTTTTTGTTTTGTTTTTTAAGACAGGTTTCTCTTTGAAGCTTCAAATCCTGTCCTGGCACTCTCTCTACAGAGACCAGCCTATAGACCAGGCTGGCCTCAAACTCAGAGAGATCCTCCTGTCTCTGCATCCCTAGTTCTGGGATTAAAGGTGTGCACCACCACCACCCAGCCTAATAATATTGTTCTAATCTATAACATGGAATGGAATGTGATTCATGCTTTTTGGGGGGAGGGGTTTGGTTTCCTGAAACAAAGTTTTACTATTAGGAGTAATCATTGTGTGGAAGTACAGTCCTGTATCTAATTTATCTCAGGCTGGCCTTGAACTCAGTATATACCTGACAATGACCTTTATGTGTATGTATATATATATATATACACACACACATATATATATAATATTTATTTGGGGTGTGTGTATGTATGCACATGTGCCCAAGTGCAGGAGCCGGTGGAGTCAGAAAAGGGCATCAGATGCCCTGGAACTAGAGTTATATATGGTTGTGAGCTGCCATGTGGATGTGACAAAGTGAACTTCAGTCCTCTGCAAGAGCAGTAAGTGCTCTTAACCACTGAGCCATATATTCTTTGTTTGCTTTTTGACACAAGATTTCTCTGTTTAGACCCAGGTGTCCTGGAACTCTGTAGATCAGGGCAGCCTCAAACTCAAGAAATTCACCCGCCTCTGCCTCCTGCCATGCCTTTATGTGTGCCTTCTGTGTTCTGAGTGTTTGGAGAGATGGCTTAGCCATTAAAAACATGTGTTTCTCTCACCAACGATTCAATTCGGGCCAGGCGGTGGTGGTGCACACCTTTAATCCCAGCACTTGGGAGGCAGAGGCAGGTGGATCTCTGAGTTCGAGGCCAGCCTGGTCTACAAGAACTAGTTCCAAGACAAACTCTAAAGCTACAGAGAAAACCTGTCTTGAAAAAAAAAAAAAGGATTCAGGTTTGGTTTCCAGCATCCACATAGTGGCTTATAGGCTTACAGCCATTTCTGACTCCAGTTCCCGGGTATCTGATGCCCCCTTCTGATCTCTACAGGTACCAGACATGCACTTGGTGCATGTACAAACATGCAGACTCCTAGAAAGCCCTCCATAGTCTGTGCTGCCAAGTCCTCATACACATGAAATAAATCTGGAACAAAACTTTGAAACTTTTTAAGTGTTCAGTACTTTTAATGTTTATTTATTTGTATTTATTTTTGGCAGTGCTGAAAATTACATGTAGAATCTTGGCAGCACAGACCATAGAGGTCTTTTGAGGAGGCTCCATGCAGAAAATGAACCATTCTCTATCTTGGACATCCTTTCATTGCTCAGTCAGGGCAATTGTGTGGCTGGGCAGTGAGTTCAGGAGCACAGCCTGCAGCACTCCTCGGCAGCGCCCCAGTCCCTGCAGCGGTGGGCTTGGGATGAGCCCTACTCAGCAACAACACTTTCCTTGTCTGCTGGGCCACACTCCCACCCCATTCCCATCCCGTCACCGCTGTATCTCTGGCCTCACCATTGTTCCTCATGCACCTCTGCTCCGCCATCCTTCCCTTCCAGTTTCATGAGACCACTTTAAGAAAGCTTCTTCCCACCAGGAGATAGTGTGGGCTCTTCAGAGTCCTCTGCTACGCGCCTCCCCTCAGAGCCTCCATGGGTCTCTCAGGCTCCTGGGAGCTGTTCCTTGGTCCCACAGGTGCTGGCAGCTGCCACCATCTTGAATAAAATCTGTTTTTTAAATTTATTTAATGTGTATGAGTTTTGTATGCATGTGTGTCTATGTACTACATAAAAACCTGATTCCCTGGGAGGCCAAAAGTGGGTTAGCAATGGTTGTGTGCCATTGCGCAATTGCTGGGACTTGAACTCACATCCTCTGAAAGATCAGTAAGTTCTCTTGACCATTGAAACATATCTCCAGCCCCAATATTGAATCTTTTTTTTTTCATTTGCTTTCTGTTTTTGTTTGTTTTAGACAGGATTGCGCTTGATTGGTCCGGAACTTATATATAGACCAGGCTGGTCTCAAGCTCACAGAAATGTGGCTTCCTCTGGCTCCTAAATGCTGGGATTAAATGCACAAATACACTGCCATGCCTGGCCATTTTTAAGGGGATTGTTCTGAATTTCTCAACACATTTGTCCTTTTTTTTTTGGAGACAGGGTTTCTCAGTAGTCATGGAGCCAGTCTTGGGACTTGATCTGTAGAGCAGGCTGTCCTCACAGAGCCACCTGTCTCTTGCCTCCCTGCGCCACCATCGCCCGGTTCTTTTTTATTTTTTAAGATTTATTTATTTACTATGTATGCAGTATTCTGTCTGCATGTATGCCTGCAGGCCAGAAGAGGGCACCCGATCTCATTACAGATGGTTGTGAGACACCCTGTGGTTGCTGGGAATTGGACTCAGGAAGAGCAGCCAGTGCTCTTAACCACTGAGCCATCTCTCTGGTCCCTGCAGATTTGTTCTTGATGCACATAGAAGGTGTGAAATTTGATGCTTGACTTCTGGTTTTGTCATGTTATATCATCCATTGTCCTCTGTTTAGAGTCTAAGGTTTTCTCTTTATAGCATCATTTGTAGATATCCTCACCTTTCCATTCTGCTTTCTCCTTTGGCTGCTGGTTTTTGTTTTTTTTTTTTACCTTATCAGGTGCATATGTCTTCATTAGTAGGCTAAAAGGTGGTGAAAGAGCATATCCTGCTGTGTTCCTAGAGAAAGCCATCTCAAACCTGCCCCACTCCCCTAGCCTTGGGCTGCGGGTTTGTTATATATAGTCATAGTTTATTGATGTTTTTCCCCATGAAGATAAAAAATACCTTTTATGCATCCATTGTATTCATATGACTGTTTTTGTTGTGATCATCGTTTTTTGTTTTTTGGGTTTTTTTTTTTTTTTTTTTTGGAGACAGGGCCTCACTATGCAAATCTGGCTGCCCTAGAACTCACAGAAATCAGTTTGCCCTGACTCCTGATTTCTGGGATTTATGGCAGTTGCCACTATAACTAGAAATACAGCTATATATTATTTAGTGCATGGATATGAGGGTTTCAGATTTCCATATGGTGAGTGCTGCATTCCTAGTATGAATCACACATGACCATAGTTTCTAATTATTTTATGTGCTGTGTTGGGTCTTTTTGTGCCTCTCTTTGTTCATTAGGGTTACTGTACTTGAGGTTTGGAGGCTGTGTCCATGTGTAGCTTTGAAATCATTGTAATGCTGGTGAATATGGTAACAGCTAAAATGCATGGCTGTACCTCCAGTGTGTGTTATTGTATATACAACTCTAGGCTTTCTTCTATTTTTTCTGTATGATTATAACCTTGAGTCATTTTTTTGATGTATGCCTTATCTCTCCTAATTATTATTTGGTGTCCTTGTATTTTCTATAGAATACACATGGAAGGAATATTTACTTTTCAGTGATGATGGATAAATTTTAAATTAGCCTTATATTCTTTCAATTTTTAAAATTCTGCCTGGGTTATTTAATTTGTTCATTTTTGAGAAAATGTTTCACTAAATGGCCCTGGCTGGCCTAGGACTCATTATATAGACCAGACTGACCTTTAACTCAAAGTGATGTGCCTGCCTCTGCCTTACAAATGCTGGAATTAAATATTGGCTTAACCATACCTAGCAGTTTAGTTTACTTAAAGCATTTTCTAAAAGTCATTTGTATTTATGCCACATGTATGCAATACCTGCAGAGGATAGAAGAGAGTTATATTTGCTAGAACTAGAGTTACAGGTGGTTATTTGCTGGAAACTGAACCTGGGTCTGTACAGTATCAAGTATTCTTACCCACTGAGCCATCTCTTCAGTCCCTTGGCTGATTGTTTTTATGATTATTCTCCTGTATAATTTGTTTTAAGTATTAGGGTTTCCATTGCTGTGAAGATACACCATGACTATGGCAACTCTTATAAGGAAAACATTTAATTGAGGGGCCTCACTTACATTTTCAGAGGTTCAGTCCATTGTCATCATGGCAGGGAGCATGAAGGCCTGCAGGTAGACATAGTGTTGGAGGAGCTGAGAGTCCTACATCTTGTAGGCAACAGGAAGTTGACAGACAGACACACTGGGGGAAGCGCCATCAAAGGAGACCTTGAAGCCTGTCCCCACAGTGACACACTTACTACAACAAGGCTAATTCTTTGGGGACCATTTTCTTCCAAACCACCACAGATATCTTTTTTTAAAAAAATTTATTGTGTCTTCTCTTTTATTCACCTCTGTTTTCTTAAATTTTCTGGAAACCATTATACTGATTGAAGGTGACTTTCTAGCCAGTGAAGAATGTTAGTGTAAACCCTCTAATGAAAGTTTTTGATTTCACTGATCAAAGCCCAGGTCCCGAATTAGATCTGTTGTCTATATTTGTGAACTAAACCCAACACTTTTGCAAAATTTCTTTATTATTTCTCACTTACAGGGTACTGCATGACCAAACCCGAGTTGATCTTCAAGTTGGAGCGTGGATATGGGCCATGGAGTGTAGCAGAAGCCTCTATCCAGCGCCTTTCAGGTCAGTGAATGCAGACTGAGCTAGGGAGGCCAGCAAAAGGAGAGTTCATTTTATTGGTCATTGTTGAATGCTTTTCACCACCATGCCTAGTGTTGTGGGAGGCCACTTGTTTGTTCTCAGGTCCTCAGCCCCGAAATAACCACACAGAAACTGAATTAATTAAATCATTACTTGGTCCATTAGCTCTTATTGCCTAACTCTTACACCTTAACCCATTTCTATTAATCTGTGTATTAATCTGGGCTGTGGCTTACCGGCAAGATTCCAGCATGTCTGTTCCTGGTGGCAGCTACATGGCATCTCTTAATTGTGCCTTCTTCCTCCCAGCATTCAGTTTAGTTTTCTCTGCCTACGTCTGTTCTGCCCTGCTATAGGTCCAAAGCAGTTTCTTTATTAATCAATGGTAATCACAGCATACAAAGGGAATCCCACATCAACCTAGCCCGGGCCAGACTCTTGATTGTTGCAGTTTCTGGAAAAATTAGCCATATCAACCCATCACCTAGTTTTGGTTGTTTCTGATGTGTGTTTTCCTTACATGCAAACATGCAAGTTTTTAAATGGATGCTGCCCTATTGCTGGCACATAGCCTTGATGATGCCAGCAGTCAGCCGACATATGGCACTCTCTGGTAAGGTGAGAACAAAGGACTTACTTACATTAGACTCTAGTAACACACCAATAACTGCCACCTCCATTGACTCCTAACAGATAGTACTGTCAGAGCACACAAATTAAACAAACAAACAAATGTGTTTTTCTCCTTTCTTCTTTAACCTCTTTACTTTTTTTCATTTTTAGTCAGTTATTTTGTACTTATATTTTTATTCTTCCTCTATACTTATTTAATCTTGTATTTTTTATTTTGTCACTAGATTCATTATCACCTTTAGTTTTTTTTGTTTCCTTCTCATTCCTTTCCCTTTTGGTTCTTGGTTTATTTGGTTTTTTTGTTTGTTTGTTTGTTTTTAACCTCTTGTCTTTGTTTGGGTTTATTGCTATGAAAAGGCACCATGACCATGATCTTACAAAAGAATACATTTAATTGGGGCTGGCTTACAATTCAAATTTTGTCATGGTGGGAAGAATGGTGACATGCAGGCTGACACGGTGTAGGAGAAGGAGCTGAGAATTCTACGTCTTAATCTGCAGGCAGCAGAGGGACTGTGAGACACACTGGGCATAGTTTGAGCATATGAGACCTCAAAGCTCACCTCCACAGTAACACACTTCCTCCAACAAGGTCATACCTACTTCAACAAGGTCATAACTCTTAATAGTGCCAACTCCTGTGGTTCAGTGGTTCAAGCATTCAAGCACATGAGTCTGTGGGGTACTGCTTTCCACTTTTTTTGCTCTGCTCTTGTTTTCTTTTTCTTTCTCTCTTTCTTTCTTTCTTTCTTTCTTTCTTTCTTCCTTTTTTTTTTCTTTTGGTTTTTCGAGACAGGGTTTCTCTGTGTAGCTCTGGTGCCTGTCCTGGAACTAGCTCTTGTAGACCAGGCTAGCCTTGAACTAGACATAGATCCACTTGCCTCTGCCTCCCAAGTGCTGGGATTAAAGTCTGCACCATCACAACCCAGCTCTTGTTTCCTTTTTATTATTTATTATTATTGCTTAGTTTTTTTGAGGCAGTGTTTCTCTGTGTAGCCTTGGCTATCCTGAAACTCATTATGTAGACCAAGCTGGCCTTAAACTTACAAAACTATACCTGCCTTTGTTTCAGAGTGCTGTGGTTAAAGGTGTGCATCGCCACACCCAGCATGATATTTGTTAATTGTTACGTGAAATTTGTGCTCCATTCCTCACATGTTTTAAGTAGTGTGTGCAGTTAACACTGTAACATAGTGTATGAAATTGAGGGGTTAGCAAGATGGCTCAGTTGATAAAGGGGCTTGAGTTCAATCCGTGAGACCAGTATGGTTGAAGGAAGGAAGAAAAGCCTATGTATTTGTCCTCTGACCTCCACACATATGGTGCAGCATGTGTGCACTCTCACATATAGACAAATAATTAAATTAATTTTTTAAAAGGGAGATTGAAGAAGACACTAGAGTAATTAAAGTCCTCATGTATTCCTATATTAATACAATTATTATACTCAGAATATCTTTAAACATCTTATTATTCTTGTGTGGATGGGCATGCTGTGTATGACTGGGGCATTTGTGTTATAGCGTGTGTGTGGAGGTCGAAGGACAACTGTGTGGCGCTCTTTTCTTCCATTCTTCTGTAGTTTCTAAGGATTAAACTCACATTGCCAGGATTGAACAACAAGCATAGTAAAATGCTATCTAGACAGCTGCAAAAATATCCTTTTAGTGAAAGCTATCTACACATTCAGTGCCCTCCCAGGAAATGACACCACATCTTTAGATGATGGGAGAATATAAACATATAATTTTCTTACAGACGAAATAATCCCAACCAGCATTGGAATTCTGTAGAAAAGGTGTGATTCTGGACATATCACTGTAATTTCTCTCAAATAATGCTGTAAGGCTATATTAGCAAAAAGAGCAAGCTGTTGGCAGAAACCTTTGGCACAGACTCTATTGAACTTATACAGTGGTCCAAAAGTATAATCACACAGCAGTAGCCACCATTTTTTCAAGCTACCAAGAATCTATGTTTCAACAAAAGGACTTTAAAAGATAATTCTCTAAAAAACACATAAAAGGCTGAACCTAGACAGCTATTTCTTCTCTTATACCTATGGAACAGAGACCTTAACAGAAGGCCTTTAATCTTGAAAGAGCTGGAGAAATTCATGTGAACACAATTTAACAAAATATGTATAGAATAGAATATAAATAGCTGTGGAATATGAATTTATCAGGGCATGGTGATTCATGCCTAAAATCCCCCAAACTGAGAGGAGTTCAAGGTTACCATCCATATAGTAAGTTCTAGATCAGAATATCGTAGATGAGAGCAGAGCTCAAACAAAAACAGCTATAATAACAAAAAAATGAATGCTATCTTCCTAAATGTAAAATTTCTACCCAGCAATCACCAGAATGGAGAAGTATCCCATAGGGGGAAAAATACCTTTTCCAGGTACTCATTCAATATGGGATTAATATTGAAAATATATAAACCCATGTACACAGTTGGTGATAATATAGAATTATCCAGCCCCTATGGAATTTTTTTAGGTATGAAAAACAAAACTGCTGTATGATGCAGGTATCTTATCTCTGGCTATATGTGTGGTGGGACTAAGGACACCATGGCCGCCCCTCAAGTCCCATGCTCACAGTTCCTAAGATACGATATCATCCATTATGCTCATCATTAGATTCATCATAAAAGATGAGGCACATTTCAGATGTATTAGTCAACTGTGAAAAGAATCACATCGGCCTGGGCAAGGTGGCATACACCTTGAAATCCATGGGATAGTGTTACTTGCAAGGTGAAGTAAATAATTTTTTTTTATTCTTCATGAAGAACAAAAATATGTACCATTATCAAAACTCAATATTATTTTATATTTTCTATGAGGATAAGAAGTCACATGAAGAAGATTTCAGAGTTATTCATGGATGGGGTTGTTTTTAATGTTATCTTAGGTGTTCATAAAGTGGCTGCCCCAGTTGAGAGCCACCGGGAATATCACACGGAACTTCTGTGGCAGGTTGAAATCACCAACAGTCAGACATCAGATGAAGAGACTATGGAAGTAAGTAAAATGTTTAATATGAGCTCTTATCGTATTTCAAATGTAAAGATAAAGATTGGAAATTAGTAATGTTTCTTTAAGAACTTAACCCAGGTCAACAAGGTGGCTCACTTTGTAAAGGGTCTTGTCATCAAGCCTAAACATCTGAGTTTGGTTCCCATACCCCTTGTTTTGGATGGTGAAGAAAAACCCCAAAACCTGTTCTCTGACTTCCATATGTGTGCCATGGCATGCATATATACACACACAAGTATAATTTGAAAAATGAAAAAATTAACTTGGGCCTGGGGAGATTGTTTAGTCAGTAAAATGCTTGATGCAGAAAGCATGAGAACCTGAGTTTGGATCCTCAGCACCCACAAATAGACACAGCTGTGGCGATATGTATCTCTAACCAGTGCATGAAGATGGAGAGATTAGGCTCGCTGGGGTTTGCTGGCCTATGATACCATTCAAACTAGGAAGCTTCAGGTCCAGCAAGAGACATTTTCTGAAAATAAAAAATAAAAATAGGGTAATAGGGTGAATAGTGATTTCTGAAGACATTGAAGACAATCTCTAGTAACCTCACGTGCACACACAGGCACACAAACTTGTGTATACACATTTGTTCCCTCCTGTGCACTTGCTGGGTGTCCTTCTCTTTTATGGGATTGTTGCCAGCTGGAGAAAAACATGATAATTTTAATCATAATGGAAAAATTATTCTGACATCCTGATCAGCTTAATTTGCCATAATCTCAGTCAGAATTGACAGTGGTGTTGTCAATATATTTAACCAGTTATATTGTTAAAGATATTATTTACACATAAATTTTCATATTAAAGAGGTCCCTGGTAAACTCAGTAAATATTAGAAATCATTATATATGACATTTATCTGTATAGCACAAGAAAGATTCCAAACAAAAATTAGAAAGCACATCCTAGGAAAAAGCCCTGCAGATGTATGAAATATAACTAATTCCTCTCTCTCTAGGCAGAACTGAACGTGACACAGACAATCCACCCAGGGACCACATCTTATGAAGGGAAAGGATGTGTGAAGACGTTCTGCCAGCAGTCACAGCACACAAGGGATCAGAGGACAAACGCGTGTAAGAAAAGTTTCATGTATAGGTCCCTTCTCAGTAACTGTCGGAGACTTAAAGAGGAGACACCCTGTGCACATAGACAGTGCAGGAATGCATTCTCTTGGAAGTCACACCTCACTGAACATCAGAGAAGTCCTGTCGGTGAGAAGCCGTGTGAGAGTTCAGGCTGTGGGAAAGCTTCCCACACCAAGTCTCAGCGTCAGATCAGTCATGCAGATGAAAAGCCCTACAAATGTCTGGAATGTGGGAAGTATTTCTACTATAAGTCTCAAATCACTGAACACCAGAGAAGTCATACAGGCGAGAAGCCTTATGAGTGTACAGAATGCGGAAAATCGTTCAGCTATAAGTCACATCTCACTGTGCATCAGAGAAGTCATACAGGGGAGAAGCCACATGAATGTCCCGAGTGTAGGAAAGTTTTTTACTATAAGTCACAACTCACTCGACACCAGAGGAGTCATACAGGGGAGAAGCCCTATGAATGTTTGAAATGTGGAAAATCTTTCTACTGTAACACACACCTTTCTCTGCATCAGAGAATTCACGTAAGTGAGAAACCGTATGCGTGTACGGAATGTGGCAAAGCTTTCTCTTTCCGCGCGTGCCTCACTCGACATCAGAAGACTCACACAGATGAGAAGCCGTTTGAGTGTACACAGTGCCCCAAAGCTTTCTACTTTAAGAAACAGCTTACGCATCACTTGAAAACGCATACTGCTGAGAGGCGCTTTGACTGTAAGCAGTGTGGAAAAGCGTTCTACTGGAGGTCTAACCTTACTTTGCATCAGAAAACTCATACTGGGGAGAAGCCTTATGAATGTCAACAATGTGGAAAAGCATTTTACTGCAAGTCCCACCTCACTGTACATGAGAGAACTCATATGAGTGACAAGCTCTACCCGTGCACAGACTGTAGGAAAGCATTTTACTCTCAGGCACAACTTACTGTTCATCAGAAGACTCACTCTGATGAGAAGCCCTATGAATGTAAGCAATGTGGGAAAGCCTTCTACAGTAAGTCTGGGCTTACTGCACATCAGAAAACTCATACAGGTGAGAAGCCCTATGAATGTAAACAGTGTGGAAAAGCCTTCTATAACAAGTATTTGCTCATTGAGCATCATCGAGTTCATACAGGTGAGAAGCCCTATCAATGCACAGAATGCAAGAAAGCATTCTACTGCAAGAAGTACCTTTCTTTACATCAGAAAACTCATGCAAGTGAGAAGTCATTTCATTGTGCAGAATGTGGGAAAGCTTTTTCCTGGATGTCACACCTCACTCAGCACCAGAGAATCCATACAGGTGAAAAGCCCTATACGTGTGAACAATGTAGGAAAGCTTACTACTTCAAGAAACAACTCACTCGACATCAGAGAACTCATGCACGTGAGAAGTCATTAGATGCAAATAATGCAGGACATTTCACAGCAAATCCTCCTCTGTGCGTGAAAGAACTCATACAAAGGAGAAACCCTGTAAGTGTACCAAATGCAGACGTTCTTCTTCCTCATGTCACACCTCACTCGGTGGCAGATGAGAAAGCCTAATAGTGTAAAGAATCCGTGAAATCTCACTCTAGGGTATAATCCAAATGCTTGCAGATGAGACTCTGATTAATGTGGAAACTCTGGGAAGTTTCTAGGGTAAGTCAGCTGTTACTCTACCAGTGAACACATACCACAGTGAGACTGAAGATTGTTGGAAGGCATGGTACCACAGTGCTCTCTGTAAGAGAAGCCATACATGGGACTGTATCCTATTAATTTAAAACATGTAGAAAAGCTGTGTCGTTCTTCAGCTGAGTTGAGTATATTGTAGGTGAGTAACATTGGATGTAAAGAACAGAGGAAAACTTTCTAACATTAAGTTCCATGAATTCACACCTGGAAACTTATGCAGGTGTGAGGCCCAATGAAATTAATAAAAATAGACATGTTTTGAAATAGAAGTCAGGCCTCTACATTAGAAACTTCATATGTAATATGCCAGGTACAGCAAAAATTGTAGTGAGGTATATACCGTATGCTTTCAAATATAGATCATCATCCTGCAGGCTTATTGACACACAGTAATTAAGACTAGCCTTAGCAACATATGAAACTGTTCCATCTGTTTAAAAGCAATAAAGCCTTCTTGAAATGCCCCATGTCAGGTAATGAATTTATTGCAACCTTTGTGTTTAAAACCCCAAGAATATGAAGAGTACCAAAACTTTTGAATTGAACTTGAAATTTATCTGGCATCAGAAACCCAATAAAGGTGATTAAGCAGAGGAGTCCAATTTTAAAACACTTCAGTAGTCCAGCTGAGTTTATTACAAAGATTCACCAACAAAGCATGTAAGGATTCTAGAAAAGGCATTCAGCCATGTACCAGCCATCAGTTAACCTACGAAAGTGAGAGCACATTTGAAGTTTAAACGTTAACTTGGCTTAAATGTGGCTCAGTGGCAGTATGCATATGAGTCTTGTTAGAATATTTACATTCATGGGTCATTTGTAGATCAGTTAAAATTTTCTACAAGTTTTAATGTCTCATCAGACATGAACATTTTGATGCATTTTTTGACTTTTTGATGTCACATTTTTATCGTTGTTTGGTTTTGAGACAAAAATCTTGATTTGTAGCTTGACTGTCCTCTGGCTTCCGATGTGCATAGTTATGTACCCATACACATGCATACAGGACATGAGCACACACTAGAAAATACCAATTTTTTATACATTAGGAAATTGTATAGCAAAACACCAGTATATGTAATTTTCAAATGAAGTAACATAATAATGTTCCTTGCCAATAACAATTAGGCAACTTTTCTTTCTTTCTTTTTTTTTTTTTTTTGGTTTTTCGAGACAGGGTTTTTCTATAGGTTTGGAACTAGCTCTTGTAGACCAGGTTTGCCTTGAACTCACAGAGATCCGCCTGCCTCTGCCTCCCGATTGCTGGGATTAAAGGTGTATGCTACCACTGCCCGACCTGCAATTTTTATTTTATTTTTTAGGTTTTGTTCTCTATTGTAATGCATTGGATCAAAACCACAATCAGGAATTCTAGGCTAGCGCTGTATCCTGAGCTACAGGCCTCTAGGCAGTGTTTTGATGAATTTGTTGTTATTGCTGGAACTTTGTAGGTAAAACTAATCTATTAAAGGCCATACATACATACATAAATATCTGTACTTTATGGATAGTAGGCTTTATTTCCTTGAGTTGCTTTAGCATAACCTCATAGAATATGTGAAGTTTGTCTATAAATATAGCAGCTGAAGGTCAGAGTATACCTTAGTAATAAGGCATATGTCTCTGCAAGTACACTCTGTAACTAATCTCCAGCACAAAGAATATAGACAGATTTAAAGTAGGAAGCATAATACAAAGAGAAGGTACCAGATTTATTCTTCAAAGTCATGTCTTTGTGCCCTTGACCAACTGTGTTACACATTCTAAAGCTTAAAATACTTCCCCAAATAGTGTCACAATTTAAAGATCAAACACTCTGAACATAAACATTAGACAGACATTCCATGTAGCTGCACAGCAATCTCCCCAAATTGTTAAGTTATCTAATATTTTAAAGAAGCATAGGAGACTTCTATTAAAGCAAATACAATTAAAACTAATAAACCGAAAGATAAAATATATAAAGCATTTAGAAATAAATAACACATTTTAATTAGAAAAATATGCACAGTAAATAACATCATAAAAATGAGAGGCACAATATCAGTGAAATAGCTTTTAAGTAAAGAGGGAAAATTAAAAATCAGATACTGAGTTTTGTGTTTAGCAGAGTATCCTTTAAAGAGCTGAGTAGAGGACATAATGTAATTCAAGTTATATATGATTTTCACAAAAAAAATTAAATTGGAAATATGAAGTGCTGATGAGAATCTTTTATTACATATATTTATTGTGTATGAGTCCATACTCCACCGAGTGTGTGTGTGTGTGTGTGTAGGTTTGAGGGCAACTCTATGAACCTCTAAATGTAACCTAGTAGGAATAAGTGTTATTGCATTTGTAATTAAGCTAAAGACCAGGATATGAATGATGTCATCCTAGGTTTTCAAGATGAACCCTAAATCAAATTACACTGTCCTCAGTAGGAGACACAGGAGAAGTGGTGTGATGAATGCCTGTCTTCTTAGTGACTCTCTTGGCCAAGGCAGTAGGTTCACAAGTTGAGAGTCAGGGCTACACGGTAAGTACAGGCCAACATGAATGATTGAAATGCTGTCTCGTAAGAAAAAGTACAAAACTGTACCAAGAGAAGTAGAACACTGTAATTAATCTAAACAATTAGGTGGTGGAAACAATAACATCAAAGTTTAAGATTTTCCTCCAGCTACATAGTGAGGTCCATGCCAGTATGATATAGACTAGCATTTGCACAGCCTAATACTTAGTGAACAAATGAAGAAATAGCCCATAGAAAAGAAGTGTCCTCAAGGAATTTGCATTTCTATCCAAAACTTATTAATGAGCAGCAAGTACCATAGGATGGAAGAAGAAACTACCAGAAGTTTAAGACATGGGGCTAGACCACCCCTGTGATCTCAGTACTGCAGAAGCAAGTAGTCCATGCATTTAGCATTAGCCTAAGAAATAAAAGACCTGATTTTAAGAAGCAAAATGGGGAAAGGCAATCTCATTTCTACTTGAAAAACAGCATTGTTTTTTGAATTTGCCAGTGTCTGCATAATATTCAAGATTTTGCAGATTTAAATATTAAAAAATAAAAGACTTCTGGAATCTATAGGTAGATGATTTCAGGAAATACTAGGCAATTTTTTTTTAAGTTTTGAAAATTATATTATGTATATAGCTGTTTTGGCTACAAGTATGTGTGTGGGCCAACTGGGGACTTGGTCCCCAGGGAGGCCATGAGAAGGTTTGGAACTGGAGTTACAGGTGGCTGTGAGATACCACGTGGATGCTGGGAATTGCACCTGTATCCTTTGGAAGAGCAGCTAGTGCTCTTAACCACTGAGCAATCTCTCCAGTTCAGGTTGAGACCTGTGTAGACTGGCCTGACCTCAGACTTACCAGATCTTCCTGCTTCTGGTGCTTGAGTGCTGGGGAGTAGAGGAGTGTGCTAAAGCACTTAGCAAGGGTTTGTTTCAACAGAAGAAATACTAAGCAGTAAGGCAACTAGCAACTTCAAATATTAAAATTAAAAGAATTAACATCCTTCCAAAAAAAAAAACACCCAGAAGATAAGACAGATTTGCAATATATGCCATATGAAAGATTTGGGTTCAGAGTAAAACTGAACCACATTTGTGCATTATAATGAGAAAATAACTAATGTAGGTGCAGCAGACACATATATGCACACACAAATTTAAAAGATGAAAGACTACGTGACATTGATCCCTTCTCTGTGACAAGAAACTAGTGAGTCAAAACATCAAGTAAATGGGTTCTCAAATTGACTCCATGGTCAAAAATGAGTTTTCTGGTGATCAGAGCGAACCAGATAACTTCCGCATTAATCCATTCACCCACAGAACAATGAGCCTTAAGATAATTAGAGTTGAGAGTAATGAAGATCTTGACTCTGTGGTGTGTCTGCTGCAGCCTGAGCTTGCTAACATGATCCTGTCACCCTTACACTGTGCCTCATAAACACCTATAATTTGGTGAGTCAGCTGGCTGGAGCCCTTTGATTTTTACCTGGGTAGAAATCAGAGATAAGGAGACGCTTTTCAAGTGCTGGTTTACAACACTTTTTGCATCTCCTGACAACAGCTGAAGGTTGACAGCAGGTGGGGGAGCAGGAGTCTTGTAGGGTAACTGCTCATATAGGTAGCAGGACACTAAGCTGTATTACAAGTACTAAAATTCCTAGGTTGGCCTGGGAGAGAGCTGCTTCGATTTTCATGCATTTGAAATTCCCCTTTGAGAAACCTTTACCCAACATTCCCAACTTTACTGATAAAAAAAAAAAAATCACTTAAAATTTTGGGAAGGAAACAGGAGAGATGGCTTGGCAGTTAAGAGCGCTTGTGGTTCTTCTGGAGGACCCGAGTTTGCTGCTGCAAACTACTTCAGGGGTCAAATCATCAGAGATGCTTATCTCATGTGGGATCCCTCATTTAGCAAGATGAGGAGTATTATCACCAGAGATGCACATCTCATTAACCTTATCTGCAGGGTGATAAGCAATACTGCCTTCTGGATGTGTTAAGCTGTCTCTATTGCAGACTTCTTGTGTGAAGAGCTCTTTCCCTCACATTACAGCCTGGAAAATCTTCCCACAGTACTGCAGTGTGTTAATAGTTTACTGAGCTTATTTCCTTATGCATTGGTGTACTGGATAACTCCCCCCACAGTGTGTGATTCTGACAAGAAAGTAATCACAGTCAATGTCTTTGCTCTCTCAACCAAGTCTTTGTATAAACTCAGAAGTCTGCCCTCTTGCAGTTATCTTCATTGGCACACAGTTGGTCAGTGTTAGAGTACAGGCAGAGACCTCCATTGACATATCCACAGATGACCAAGAAAAAGCGTTATAGCATGTCTGAACTTGTTGAGCCGTAGCTCTCAAGAGAGATAGGGAACAAGTCCTGGATTCACTCTGCCAGCAGATTGAAAAGTACTGCCCTAAGACTGACTTGCATGTTTCTCTTTTTAAACAGAAAAGGGTGAGATGTCAGGACCGTTTATCATGGGCTATTGCAGGCCATGACACAATTACAACTTACTCCGAAAACTGTTGCTTTCATCTGTAATTTCACTTGTGTAATAGCAGCTATGAATCTCCCTATTATACATTTTCATACGATGTGTACATGTAATCTTATGATTGCATCTCAATCTTATGGGCACACATATCCGTGGATGGTTAAATAGATGACTTTTTATTTAGCAGTATAGTTTTGATATATAGAATATATACTGGGACATGCTTTATAACTAAATCTGTTGTCCCACAAGGGCTACAGACTCCTAAAAGCCTGCCTTGCTAACTATATATAGCTAATTTCGCCTGAGGACAAGTTCAACTAGACTAAAAGCTTTTTGTGAAAAGAAAACTTTGCAGCTTATCACAGATGTGCAACCAAGGTTACTAAGCAAAAGCATGCCCATTCTTGACTTGCCAGTCTACTAACAATGAATCTGTGTCTCAAAGTTGTCATTGGGCACTGTGCACACCCCTTCCCCTGGTCCGGTCTGGTTGAGGTTTTGCTCCTATGGCCTTGGATCTTTGTGTTGCCGTGGTGGGCCACTCGGTTCCTTATCGCTTCAAGGCTCCTGTAGAAGACGAGTTTTTAGAATAGAAGAAGAAGCTACAAGAAGCATGGAGGAGTTAGAGGTAGCACAGGATTATTAGAGTAGAAGCAGAACGATAAAGAACACATGAAATAAAGGGCATGAACCTCAGATTGTGTGTAAAGTTACTATGGAAATCTTTCACACACACACACACACACCTTCACTCCTGAGAAGCGTTTCACCTTTGGAACCCTGGGTAGGGGTTGGAGCCGGTCTCTTAGCTCCCACATGCATTCAATTCTAAGCACCCACAGGGAAGCTCATTACTGTCTGTAACTCCACTCCCAAAGGAACCAATCAATACCTTCTCTTGGCCTCAGTGGGCACCAGGCACACATCACTCATTTACACAGACATATGGGCAAGTGCCCATACACATAAAGATAAATCCTAAAAGATGTTTTGAGTGTTTGAAAAATTATAGTTGTTTGGGTCACATACTTTCATTTCTAAAGATGAAAGCAAATTTGCAATATAGTGAGATGGATTTGCTTGTTTATTTTTACATGAAGTTAAGTTATTGAGTATTTGATACTGCAGAACATAGAACATCTGCAGTACATGGCAGAGTTGATGTTTTGATTTTAAATTCATCAGTGTTGAGTAAAGTTTCACATTTTTAAAAAGCTGCAGAAGTACATTTAGGGGCATTTCAAAAATTGTTGGAAACTCTGCCATTATTCCAAGACAAAGTTCATTTAATAATTTCTTTATGCCATATATTTCATCAACTCAGTGAACAGCTGTCTCTACCTGTCTATCTCTATGTGTCTGTCTGTCTATCTATCTGAGTCCTGGAGCTCACTATGTAGATCAGCTGGCCTCGAATTCATGGAGATCTGCCTGTCTCTGCTTTCTGAGTGCTGGGATTATATGTGTATGGTATGATGTCTAGCTTTATTTTGTTTTTGAAACAAGGTCTCACACAAGCCCAGGCTGAATTGTAACATAATTAACCCAGGCCTCTCTCAAACTTATAGGAATCCTCATGTAATGGAGTATTTTCTCTGAACTTGTCAAATGTTAATGGACTAGACATTGTTGCTACCATTATTTCCTGTATATATTGTATATAGTTATTGTATATAGTTTTTCTTATATTAGTTATAGCCTTTTTATTTTAGACAAAAAGGGGGGAAATGTGATATTTTGTTTGTGGTCTAACAAACGAAGCTTGCCTGGAGTTCAGAGGGCAGAGCTAGTCAATAGTTAGCCATAGAGGTCAGGCTGTGGTGGCATACACCATTAATCCTAGCACTAGGGAGGTGAGGATAAGAAGGAATATGGCTGGGTGGAGAGAGGAATACAAGGCAGGAGGAGACAGGAGTATAGCCCATTCAGTCTGAGGATTCATAGAACAGGAGCTCAGCCCTTTTCAGCTGAGGAGTTGGCAAGGTAAGAGGTGACTGTGGCTTGCTGCTTTATCTCTTTGATCTTTCAACATTTACCCGTACGCCTGACTCCAGGTTTTTATTAATAAAACCAATTAGAATTTGTGCTACATCTGGCATCCTACTTTAAGGCACGAATTCACACACACAAAAAGCTTCCCTGTGGCTTTGTAGCCACTGGCACAGGCTGGAGTGGCACACAGTCAGAGTCACTACCCTGCCTTTTTTTTTCCTAGTGGGTTCTGACTTTCCCTGCTCATTCTCGGGCTGCTATTAAACTGGGTAGCTGCCTTGAAACCTACCTGGGCTTCTATTGTTCTACACAGTAGCAGTAATTTGCACACTTCATCATCTGAATCATCATCACCAACAGATTTGATGAGACAATTGGAAATTGTTTTTTGTTTTTTTGAGACAGGATTTCTCTGTAGCTTTGGAGTCTGTTCTGGAACTTTCTCTGTAGACCAGGCTGGCCTCAAACTCATAAAGATCCACCTGCCTCTGCCTTCTGAGTATTGGGATTAAAGTCGTAGGCCACCACTTCCTGGCTTTTTATTTCAATTGGGAATTCTTAAAGGGAAGAATTAGTTAAAAGAGAGTTTTTTCCCATGTTAAAAAATAGGAACCACTATTACACTGGAGAGAGTTCAGTCTCTGTATGATTACACAATACATGGTTTTAAAATGGGACAATTAAATGAAGGGATAATCAATTTAACTGATTGACAATGTTAATTATCATTTTGATCATCTTTATTGTCAGTTTGATAATTCTTGGTTTATTTCTAAAAAAGTTGTTGAGTACCAAGATACACACTTTAGAAAAACTTATTAAAGCAGAACATAAAGATATACAGATCCAGACAGGAATTTAAAGGAGAACCAATTTCAGCATTATAAGGTTAGAGTGGAACAGTCTAATGCTTTCAACCTTAACTTATTCAGTCACCTTACAGTGACTGCCAAATGATAGAAGTCCCCAAGGCTGTATAAGTGCACACTGGAATCCTATGAAAATATTAGATTTAAAGAGATTCAAGGAAGCAATATAGCATGCATTTACCTTTTGTGAAACATATGTTTAGCTCATGGTCAACTTGTAATATAATTAGCCCTAAAGACAGGAGAGACTTGGTTACAGCAGTCTTGGAGCCTGGTCCTCAAGTACAATGGAGGACCTGGTAGAAAGATGATGCTAAGACCAATGAACAACAGAGTAGGGCTAAAAGTATGGAAATCTCCCAAGATCAACTTCATGGAGTAGGAGATTATGCTAATGTACAAAGGCAATCTCTATATGATGATGACACCCTGGCTTTAAGACATGGAGCAACTTTGAATGTTTGGGACAGAAATGAAAGTAGTAAGAAAGAAAATTGAGTCGAT
Organism: Ondatra zibethicus; assembly: GCA_004026605.1. Classification (NCBI taxonomy): domain Eukaryota; kingdom Metazoa; phylum Chordata; class Mammalia; order Rodentia; family Cricetidae; genus Ondatra; species Ondatra zibethicus. The sequence continues at coordinate 41,659 of PVIU01004150.1, forward strand.
TACTAAAGTTATACAGGGCCCAAAAGAAACTTTAACTGATTTCTTACAAAGATCGACTCCAGCAGTAAGTGGAATGATAACAAATTCAGAAGCTAGACAAATAAAAATTGAATCTCTGGCTTTGGAAAATGTTAATGCACAATACAAAAGGGCAATTAAGCCATTAAAGGCATGACCAGCACCTTTGGAGGAATGGATCCAAGATTCAGTCAATGTTGAATCCCATAGCATGATGCTTGGATAGGAGAGGTTATTTCCAGAAATTTGAAGAAAAAAATGAAATGTCAAGTGTTTCAGTTGTGAAAAACAAGGTCATCTAAAAAGGAATTTTAAACAAGGCTTTTGTAAAAGCAATGGTTTTTTTTCTAAGCATAATGCCCCTCCCTTCTGGCAGAAGATGTGGCAAAGGTAGGCATTGGACTATTGAACATGGGACTGGTATAGGATGTTCTTCTGTTCATGTGTTGCTTTCATTGGTTAATGAATAAAGAAACTGCTTTGGGCCTGATAGGGCAGAGCTTAGGTAGGCGGAGAAGACAGAACTGAATGCTGGGGAAAGGGCAGAGTAAGAGAAGCCATGGATCTTCTGCCTGAGATGGACGCTGGTTAGAATCTCCGGTAAGCCACTGGCACATGGTGATACACAGATTAATGGAGATGGGTTAAACTAATATGTAAGAGTTAGCCAATAAGAAGTTAGAGCTAATGGCCAAGCAGTGTTTTAATTAATACAGTTTCTGTGTGGTTATTTCGGGTGTAAGCTAGCCGGATGTCTGGGACAAAAAAAGGGCCCTTTCTTTACAACAAGGGACAGTCAAGATAATCCTTTGCTGTTGGGAAACAACTTGAGGGGCTCCTTGTAGGCTCCCATGCCAAATTTGGTTGAGTAGTTTCCCGTCATCATGAAGCAAACTCTGTCCCAGAGCAATTAAAGAACTAATGCTTATTGTAAGGAACCATACTACTCTGGATGATAGAACAGCTATAGAAGAGAGAACAAAAATTAAGAGAAACAAAGAGCAGATATGTTGGCAAACTTCTATAAATGAACAAAGATCAAAATTAAGCATACAAATATTTGATGTCATCATTGAAGCTCTTGTCAACACAGGGGCCGTTCTAAGAATAATTTCATCAGAATTTTGGCATCCAAATTGGCCTCTTCAGGAGGTAAATGTTTAGTTTTAGGTATTAGAACTTTATCTCAGGTAAAATAGAGTGGGAGGTGTGTCAAATGTGTAGGACCAGAGAGGAAAATAAAAGCCATATGTGGTTAGCATGGCAGTGAAATTATGGGGACATGATTTGTTATAGCAATGGAATACTCAAATTAACATTCTTTCAATCTCAGAAACAAACCATACATTAATATATGTTTCTGGGAAAATTATGGGAGGTATTATAAAACAAAACAACAACAATAAAAAAAAACAGTCACCAACCATTCAGTTTGTACAAGAACAGGGCATAACAGCTGCTGGATCTTTCAAAGGCACCAAAAGCCCTGCCTTTAAAACAGACAAACCTAAATGGGTTGAGCAATGGCCTTTAATACCAGAGAAACTGCAGGTCTTAGAACAGCTGGTACAGGAGCAGCTCTCTATTACCTAAAGGATGGCCTCTTACTGATTTGAAACATTTTTTTGAAACTGCAGGTCTTAGAACAGCTGGTACAGGAGCAGCTCTCTATTACCTAAAGGATGGCCTCTTACTGATTTGAAACATTTTTTTCTTCAACATACCTTTACAATGAAAAGAGAAAAAAATGCCTTCATGGTGCCTACTTACAATAATTCCCAGTTCTTCAAAAGATATCAGTGGAAAGTTCTCCCACAAGGAATTTTAAATAGTATTATCCTGTGCCAATATTTTGTCCGACAGCTGTTGGAAATGATATGTAGCCAATTTCCTCAATCTATAGTTTACCATTATGGATGACATCTTATTAGCTAATTCAAATGTAGATACTTTGAATTTGTAGAAGAAGGGTTGAAGATTTAAAGCAAAATTTGCCTTATTGGGAATTATAAATTACTCCTGAAAAAATGCAAAGAGGAGATTCTATTAATTATTTAGGATACAAAATAAGCCTATAAAAATTAGACTGCAAAAAATGCAAACTAGGAGAGATCAGTTGCGGACTCTTAATGACTTTCAAAGATTGCTATATCTTTGAATACAGCCCAGTATTGGGGTAAAAAATCATAGACTGAATAATTTTTTCAAAGCCTTAAATGATGACAAGGACTTAAATAGTCCAAGAGAATTATCGGCTGAAGCTAAGAGAGAATTGACTTTGGTAGAAAAGAAATTACAGGATGTACATGTGAATGAATTGTTTGAATTCAGAGCTTGATTGCATTCTGATTATTTTACCCTCTAGGTATTCTCCTACAAGAATATTAATGCAACAGGAAGGCATTATCTTGGAATGGATCTTTTTACCACATAAACATAGGAAAAATTTAAAAACTTATATGGGAAATGTCTCTGAGTTGATTCTAAAAGGAAAATTGAGACTTCAATTAGCAGGAATAGGTCTAGAAGAAATTGTAGAACCTTTTAACAATGACGAAATTGACAAATTATGGGCAGAAAATGAACCTTGGCAAAGAGCTTGCAGTAAGTTTTTTTGGACAAATTAACAATAAATATCCCAAAAGCAATAGAATTCAATTATAAAGAGAACTAACAGGATCCTTCCTCGCATTGTATGGGGAACACCAATATCTGGAGCCCCTACATTCTATACTAATGCAAGTAAGCCAGGAAAGGCAGTTAAAAATCAGAAAAGTTAAGTACAGTAGCTCAAAGCCCTTATAATGCTTTCCAAAAGTCAGAATTATATGCAATTTTCATGGTGTTAATGGATTTTACAGAACCTCTTAACATAGTTACTGATTCACAATATACAGAAAGAGTTGTTATTATGAGATTAGTGGCAGCAAAATAGTCTTTAAATTTTGTTTTTCTTCTGTCCAATATCAGGTGGTCTTTCTGATATGAGACAGAGATTTTAGATTTTATTTTAAAAAGAATGCTGGGGTTTGGGAAGGACAGAGTCACACTTTAATCTTTAACTGAACGGGGACTACAATAAGACCATTTGCATTATATGTCTGTAGAGAGTAATGGAAACAGTCATTAGGGAACATTTATTAATTTTTTTCCTGTTGGAAATGTGATATACCAGTAGGCCAATTTTCGCTTTTTCTTTGAGACTTTTTTGATGTTTTGTCTTTTTTCTTCAGATGTCTTATTTGTCCAGCAGTCTTCAGATTCCTTATCTGGATTCCTTTATTCCCCCAAAAAGACAAAACCCAAACCCTTCCCCAACCCTAAATTTGGGGAAATTCTTGTTTAACAAGTTATATCTGATCAAATGAAAAGCATTTGTTAGTTTTATAGGTTAATTTAGATTAAACGTCCTTGCTACTTGATGAATTATCAACTCTTCTAATCAAGAGCTCTCTCTTGTGCAAAATTAACCTTTATCAATTTTGATGATCTCCATAGCTTTTCTTCTCCCATGGAAACAAAAGCAAAACCCCTTCCCCAATGTAACCCATGTCCTGGTTTCCATTCTGAAGTCAGTACATCGTTAAAGTATACTGGCTGATTTAATTCCACAATTTTTCTATTGTCTAATGTCTTTCCATAGGTTTTGTTCCTTTCTCATTACCATTTAGAAAATTTAAAGTTAATAAAGCATTATGAAATTTATTTCTGGGGTCTTTTTCATCCTTTTCTGTTTATTTAATATCTTTTAGAGTTTGATTTGATCTTTCTATAACTGCCTGACCTGTAAGAATGTGTGGTATAACTGTAATATGCTTTATATTATAATAAGCAAAAAACTTTCATTTTCTTAGAGATATGTGCTGGAGCATGGTCTGTCTTTATTTGTACAGGTATACCCATGTGACTTCTAGCAAATGTGTGATTACAAAATCAGCTTTTTCTCAACCAAAGCAGTTTTCCATTGAAAATCTGAATAGGTACCCATGCTGTGGTGTACATATTTTAGTTTTCCAAATTCTACAAAATGGAACACATCCATGTGTCAGATTTTATTTCCTTGAGTACTCTTTGGGTTACTTCCTGCAAATAGTGTCATCTGGTTGTATAAAGAACAAGTAGGATATTTCCTTATAATTTCCTTGGCTTGTTGCCAAATGATGGGAAAATCTTTTCTCAAACCTTGTTTTTCTCAAATCATGCTATTGACATGATGTTTTTAATAAAATTCTGAGGTTTTCAGCACATTTTTGATCAATAATTGATCGATTTCTGCACTACTTTGTGCTAGAGGACCCTGGCAGATATGTACAAGATCAGGTGTTATGTTTATGGTGTTATTCCTATTGTTGATTGTATCTTTTACCTGGATAAATAATGAAGTCAATTCTATATCATCTGGTATAAATCTAGCAGTTTCAATATGCAAAATAACTCTCTCCACAGATATGATAGGATATAAGGGTAGATTATTGAATCTCCTCTGAAAAGAAAAACGGAGTATATAGACATAGAATAAAAATGTAGATTATTGAATCTACTTTTAAACCAAAAAAGCAACTAACAGTCTTAATTATTTTACATTGATATATATTTTTGTTTATTGATACAAATTTAGGATTATTTTTGTTGGAATATGCTGTACATACATTTTTAATCTTATTCAAGGTATTGTACCTATACAACTCATTTAGCAATAATTGCAAATTTCTAGTTCTTGATAGTTATTATTAACTATTTAGGATAATATAGAATTGCAGGCTAGCAATTAGTTACCTATTACAATCGAACTTGTGGTCATATTAGGGATGTTTTCAAGATCAAACAGAGATATAGTTTAGATAGGCAGGTTGTCTTCAAACACTTCAGAGATATACAGAATATGGCATTTAAGATGTTTTAATAGCATAGGTTCTTTTTTTATGACTATGAGACATGTCTGCTCCTGATAGCACCAATCTACTTTCAAGAAGATGATGGTCATTGAAGAAACTCCACATGGAGATAACTTTCTTTGTGGCAAATGTAAGCTAAGCCACTGGGCAAAAAGTGCTGTTGCCTTGACTCCTGACAGTAGGTTGTCCAAAATGGACAAGCAAGACACAAAAGAAAGTAACTGCTGAACTTTCCTAAGACAGGGTAAGACAGCCCTTCAGAATAACCTCCTTCACAGAAAAGTCTATCAGATATGCTAGGCCTGTAGGCAGAAAATGGATGCCCCAACATTGAAGAAGAATCTTGGATGACTGTCCAGGCATCCAGTTGTTTCTGTCATTTCTCACAGTTTTTGGAAGTCACTTGTTTGCACTTTCTACTTACTCTGGTAATATTCTTTGTTTCACAAGTCTCTGATGGAGTTGAATACTTTATAATTATAATTATAGTTTTCCTTGTTACCAGATTCAGAAAAGAAATTCACTAAAGAGGTGTAATGTATATAAGGTTGAGAGACATTAAAAGATAGTTTTGGTAATAAAAGTTAGAATAGAAAGTGGATTAGGTACAACCCTTTGGACTCACCAAGATAAGGTATATAATGGAGTATTTTCTTTGAATTTGTCAAATGTTAATGGACTAGAAATTGTTGATGTACTTATTGCCATCATATATTATATATAGTTAATATACTTACTGTATATATTTTATATTAATTATAACCTTTTTTATTTTAGACAAAAATGGGGAAATGTTTGATATTTTGTTTGTGCTCTAATAAAGTTTGCCTGGATATTAGAGGACAGAACTAGCCACTGTAGCCATAGAGGCCAGGCAGTGGTGGCACATACCTTTATTCTCAGCACTCAAGAGGCAGAGGCAGGCAGATCTCTGTGAGTTCAAGACCACCCTGGGCTACATGAAATTTATCCGGTCTAAAAGAGAAACAGAGTCAGGCTGGCTGTGGTGGCTCACACCTTTAATGCCAGTATTTGAAAGTCACATGCCTTTAATACCAGCACTAGAGAGGTGGAAACAGAAAGGGATATGGCTGGGTGGAGAGAGGAATATAAGGCAGGAAGAGACAGGAGCTCAGCCCATCAGTCTGAGAATTCGTAGAACAGGAGTTCAGCCCTTTTCAGCTGAGGAGTTGGTGAGGTAAGAGGTGGCTGTGGCTTGCTTCTTTGTCTCTCTGATCTTTCAGCATTTACTCCTATATCTGACTCTGGGTTTTTATTATTAAGACCAATTAGAATTCACACTGCACTCCTGACTCAGTTTCTTGGTGCTGGAATGGCAAATATGAAACCACATGCTCATCTGAGATTTTTTATAAGATTTTAAAATCTTTCTCTCTCTCTCTGTGTTACATATGACTTTGGAGACCTACAGAATCAGATCCCTTTTGAGCTGGAGGTACTGATTATTTTTAGCTGGCATATATACTAGGGATTTGTCTCTGGTCTTCTTCAATAGCAGCAAGTGGTCTTAACCACTAGGCCATCCCTCTAGCCCCTCAGAATTTTAAAAAATTATTTATTGATTTTATATGTTGGAGTGTTTTCCCTACATGTATGTATGTGTGCCACATGTGTGCCTGGTGCTTGCAGAGGTCAGAAGATAGCATCAGATCTCCTGGAAATGAAGTTCCAAATGGTTGTAAGCTACCATATGGGTGCTGGGAACCAAGCCCCATGCCCCTGCCAAGAGCAGTTAGACATTGAGTAGTCCTCTGCTGCTTTTTTATTCACATTACCAATTCAGACTACACTACTAAATAGGATAAGACTATTCAAAAGAGGCCTTTTATTAGACCCAATGTTGCAACACCAAGTAATAAAGTACAGGGCATTGTCTACCAGCCTGTTCCCCAGGTGAGTTGAATGGGTGGCTTATATAAGTAGAGCAGGGATGTTTGCATCAATTATAGTAACTTCTTATGAACTTTAAATTTGTCATTGAATTAATCATAGCATTGCTTGTTTAGTAGCACCAGTCATGAAAGTCTCTCTCATAGTCCACCAGAAGGGCTCCTTTCTGATCTGGATAGGAGTGGTTGTAAGATTACCTAGACTCTAGATTCTATAGTTTACTGAGACTCCTGATAGCCAAAACAAAAACAACAAGCAAACAAAGATGATTGGAGATGGCATTCAGGTTATTGAGTGCATGCTCAGAATGGATACAGACTCTATCTCAAGCACCAAAGAAGGTTGTGATGGTGCATACCTGTAATTCTACCAATCAGAACATAGAGGTAGTAGGATCAGACATCCAAGGAAATTATCTCATAGGTTTCTTGAGGCATCCATGAAGTGTTTATAACCACTAGTTTGGTATAAATATAGTCTGGTCTGAAATTTAATTATCCTTTGCTCAAGGAGTCTGAAGAAACAAGCAAGAATTTAAAAACTGCCAGTAAGTAGGTTATATTGCCCTAATATCTTATTTATAGATAGTTAGCATTAGTATGAGTGTTCAGAATTAATTTTCAAAGAAATTCCTACTAATAGTACTGGTGAACTTAATGGTGCTTTAAAAATGCTTGTCATAAACCCTATTGTTAGTAAAAACTCAGATATATTCCTTTCATATGTCTTACTCTGTCAATAGCATTTTTAAAAGTTAAAATGAAGCAAAGCAACAACAAAAACTTTACAGTAATGTGTTGACTGAGGTTTCTGTCCTGCCCGATTCCACAGTCATTCAGCCCCAAAGAAACACACAGTGTCTTACATTAATTATAAACCGGTTGGCCTATGAGCTCAGGCTTCTTATTAACTAATTATTATATCTTAAATTAGCCCATTATTCTTGTTTATGTTAACTGCATGGCTTGGTACCTTTTATCAGTGAAGCATTCTCATCTTGCTTGCTCTGTGTCTGGCTTCCTCTGTTTCAACTGCAGACTGACCTTTCCTCTTCCCAGAATTCTCCTGTTCTTGTCGCTCTGCCTATACTTCCTGCCTGGCTACTGGCCAATCAGTGTTTTATTAAAATGCAAGTGACAAATCTTTACAAAATACAAGATTATCATCCCATAGCACTAATGCTCACTCTAGTGCTTATTAATATGAAGATAGGGGGGTCATGAGTTCATTAATCATGGACTTGTAGATTTAAGACCAGCCCTACAGGCAAGAGAAATAAAACTATGCTTCCATAGCTGCTCTTGCCCTTATCCTACAGATGTGGTAAGAATGTGTAAACAAATGTACTTCCATGTCTCTGCTGCTCTAATGGCCACCCAAACTGTCTTTGGGGTATCGTCAGGTTCAAAAGTTTTCTCCTTTATGCATACTCTCTCTGGGTGGTATGAGTGTGTCTTCTCCACAACATTCATGCAAAACACATAGAGAAACAAATCTCAGAAAAAGAAAAATAAACCACATCATCCAATCAAACAACTAACCAAGCAAAAAGATCTGTGTATGGCTTACAACTGCAATCCTAGCATCCAGGAGATTGAAGATGAGGACTCCTATGAATTTGAGGTCAGGCCTGGCAATACAGTCAGTTCCAAACTGGGTTACATAGTGCGTTCTGTGCCAGCTACTGGAGCTGCATGGCAAGAATGACCTGTATTGGTAGGTTGTTCTTCAGCGACAGGGTCCCGATGATGAGGTTCCAGTGGATGAGAAAGATCCAGAAGATAGAAAATAGAGAAGGTAGAAGCTGTGGTCAGGAGGTCTTGCACGAGCTATGTATTATGTCAAGCAAAGCTATTAGGAAGTACAGCACCTTATACACTATTTCCAAGGGAGAAATGGGACAGAGTCAGCAGAATCTATCACATAATGGAACAAAGTCAGCAGGAGGCTAATCAAGCAATATTGCACAAAGGGAAATCAGGGTAATTCAAGAACATTTGACCGAGAATACAATGGGTTGAGACTGATAACTCCATTCTCTTTATGAGAAAAAGTCAAGTTCCCAGGCCCTGAAACCTTAACTCTTTCAATACCCAGGCCTCAGCCCCAGACTAGCCTTGCCAAATGTTCTGAGCAAGGACACAGAACTAGATTCTTTTTTTTTTTTCCTTTTTCCAGCGTCTCTGAGAAAGGTTTGAGTCGGTCTGGATCTTAATAAAGAAATACTTGAACAACTTTGAAATAATTAGAGATTAAATCATAAAGTTTTAAGAACACATGAGTCAAAAAGTGATCCTAAGAGAAATTGAAATATTTTTTAAAAAATTAAATTTATATCTTATGAAAGTTCATGGCAAAGAGTACAAGTGCTCATGGATATATTAAACCACAAATGTATACACTAAAATCTATATATAGAGAGAAAAATAATTTAACCTCCTATATTAGAAACTGGAGAAAGAATCTAAATTAAGCACAGGAAAGCAACAATTACCAAGTCTAGTTTTTGTTTTCATTTTGGTTTGGTTTGTTGTTTTTTCAGTTGGGGTGTCTCAGTGTAGCCCTTGCTGTTGTGGAATTTCCTAGGTAGATACGGCTAACCCTGATCCACCTGCCTCTGCCTCATGAGTGCTGGGATTAATGATGTGTGTCACCATGCCTTAGTTAGCATTTACCACCAAGCCTTATGTTGACTTACATCTGTCAAAAGAAGGTAGCCATCATAATTCTTATTCTCCCTGTCCTGTGACACCTGTCTGCTTTCATGTCCTTTATTCAGCTTTCTCTCCTAATGTCCAGCAAATACTAAAATGTGAAAATTTTTGAAAAATATTTTCTAAGGCATGATAATATATCATGGTCTAAAGCATAGGAGTATAAAATGCTTACTTAGATTATTCAATATCCAGATGTCTTAGAAAACTTTCAAAATTAAAATCATATGATTCCAACTTTTGTTATACTTTTATAATTAGGTGTATGAGTGCATTGCCTGCATGCATGTCTGCATACCACCTATGTGTATTGCCCTCATAGGCCAGACAGGGACATCAGATCCCCTGATACTGGAGTTGCAAATGGTTGTGAGCTGCCATGTGGGTACGTGGAATAGGGCACAAGTCCTCTGGAAGAGGATACACCCATCTCCATACCCAAGGAATTTTTTTGACAAACACATTTGTAGCACTACTGTGAAACTCAATAGGAAAAGAGAAGCTACACCATTTCTGTTTTGTTTCATTGTACACATTTTAGACAGTCTCTCTGTAACCTTGGCTAGCTTTGGTCTTGTAAAGATTTTCTCTGCCTTCCAAGTGCTGGAATTAAGGTCATATGCCACCATTCCCTGTTGTAGAATATTAGTTTAAAATGTATTCCATTTATTTATGCTATGGAATATTTGTTTAACGATGCAAAGATATGTTGCATTCTTTAATGTTGCATTTGTTTAACTCTGTAAAGCTCTGTTACTTGGCTGGCCTAAAACACCTGATTGGTCTAATAAAAAGCTGAACAGCCAATAGCTAGGCAGGAAAAAAGATAGGCAGGCCTGGTGGGCAGAAAGAATGAATAGGAGGAGAAATCTAGGGAAGGAGTGAAGAGAAAGACAAGAAGAGGGGACACCAAGGTCAAGCCACCATGCTAGCCACACAGCAGTCATAGAGTAAGAAGGAAAGGAAGATATACAGAATAAAGAAAGGTAAAAAGCACAGAGGCAAATGTAGTTAAAGGAAACAAGATAATCTAAGTTAGAAAAGCTCACTAGCAACAAGCCAAGGTAAGGCTGGGCATCTATGAGTGAGAATAAGTCTCCATGTATTTATTTGGGAGCTGGACAGTGGGCCCCAGAAAGTAAAAAAAGAAACCCAACTACAATCCCCAGACCTCTGTTTTACCTATTCTTTTTATTTTGTTGAACACATTAATTCTTCAGGTGGAAAGACCTCTATGTATTCTTTAAGAATAAAGACTGCCATCCAGATGGTGTGATGGCTCAGTCCTGTAATCCACTAGACTCACTGAGGCAGGTTGCTTGTTGAAGTATGGGTCAGTTCAGCCTGAGAAATGGAATAGGAGATAGACAATCCCTGAGATGCAGTTAAGACAAAGGCCATTTAAATGTAGTGAAGATGGCAAAATTACAGGTTTTTCCTCCTTCTGACCCAAGACAAAGGCCTGGAGTGTTACCAGATTTTTTTTTCTAAGATTACCAGTCCAAAATTAGGAAAGGGGAACTTCCCTATACCACCAGAAACATGATTGTCTAAAGCTGTGTGCCTATCTGCTTCCATTTGTTTAAGTTAATCATTCTGGAATTAGGGGATGTAAAATGATGAGGGGTGTTCACCAAAGAAGACTGCTCAGACAATGGTTTAAGCCCATAAAAGGTCTATTTTAGCCAGCCAGCAACTATACTGGATGTTCGGTATCCCAGTGTAGCACTGAGCCTTTCTTAAGGTGCATTTTAAAACACAAAAACCATGTCCTGATTTGGCATACTTCAGTTAGCAAGAACAGTTAGCCAGAAGCAGAATTGTAGAAGCAAAAAGGCAAGGTGTGTGCATTCTGAGACTTTCCAAGAACTATATAGACTTTGATGGATTAAGCGTTGTTTTAGTTTGGCAAGTAGAACCGTCTATATGCTTAGTTTTACAGCTGGAATAGTACTTACATCATGGAGTCAGTTGTGCTATGTTCTGGGGTCCTCTTACATTCCACCACTGGTCTTAGTGAATGAGTCAAATCATGGACTCATCCTGTTTTAGTTTAAGATTCAGTGCCTTGCTGTTAATCCAATAAGAATGAGAATTAATAGCACAGCCAGTGCTGATTGCAGAGTAGTTAGCCAGAAATCAATTATTTCCCCAGCCATGACAATACTTTTTCTAATTACTACTGATCAATTAGTGTAGAGAACTGCTCTGATGGGGTTCGGGTCCGAAAGAAGATGTGTGGAGTTGGCAGGCGGAAAGGGAAGACTGACACTATCTGAGAGTGAATCAGGATGGCTGCCTGGGCATTCATTGAAAAAATAACACAACGTTTATACTCAATATTTTAGCCACAGGCATAATTGAAAAGAGGTCCAAAGATTCAGGGGTGAAAGCAACCATTAACTTCATTGTTGCATCTTTCCTGAGACAAAAGCAATAAAGTTCAGCAAGTATCTAAATGTCTATTGTTCTTAAAGATTCAGTAAGTCCACCAAGTGCCCTCTTACATCAATGGAAGGGCCACAATTCCTCCTGCCAGAGATAAGGAGAATGACTGATTTAGCAAACAGGAACTTTCCTCAAGCCCCTAAGAGAATGGAGGCTCTTATCCAAATGCCTGACCTTGGGTAAAGGACTTCTTTTGGGGACCAGACACTCCACTACAATTTAAGAGCAATTTCCATTCCTCAAGGGTCAGGATGCCATATTTGTGCTGTGTCTTATTCTTAATATAGGGACCTGTTTCCCTCATATACCCCCAAATGGGAAGGTCCTGATATCTTACTCTTTTTGCATTATACTGTAACATTCTGATGTCTCTGTACTTTCTAACTGAACTCTTGCCCAGAGTGGCCTCAGCCTCTGGATCTGGGTTCTTTGCTTTTCATCCTTGGAGGTAGTAAATCTATAACTTTTCTGTTCTTGATGTAATCAAGAGGGCAAAATGGGATTTCTGTATGCAGAATCATCATACTATGTGGCTCCACCATAGCAGGGATTTTTTTCTAAAGAATTATTTTATTTAAAGAGATTGACACTATATACATTCTCATCTTTCAAAGCCCACATGAAACTTCCCAAAGGAAAAGGAATAAGAGAACTCCCATAACATACAATAGGAATCATTAAAATGAAAGTAAAAGGGTGCTGGAGACTTGTGATCTGCAAAGTCAAAATTCTGGAACTTTGTCAAGCAGTAATGGTTGCTGTGTAGTCTGTGCCAAATTATCATGGAAACAAGAGACTTCTTTCAAAGCCAGACATAGGAAACTGAAATTTTTATACCTCTCAGTCCTGATCAACCTATCTATTCAGTTTAGAAAGCATCAGAAGAGGCATCTTTAGCCAAATCACTGCTACATGCCCACCAAATCGTCTCTGAGGTTCAGAAGTATTGCTGCTATCCATTTAAATTAACCCAGAATAGCAGTCATCAGAATAAGGTGAAGCGCCTAGGTTAAAGTTTGGGATATTAGACAAGTTTTAGTGCCTTCTGAGTTCTTTAACATTATTTTGAAGAACTAGTCCCAGTCATAATGAGTTCTGTCAGTCAATAGGCTGACAGCTTGATTAGTTCCTATCTGTATGTAGTTCAGGGGCCATGTGTCTAAGTGTAATCAGCAATCCTGGCCAATTTCTGCTTGGGAATGATTAACTCTATTTCCAGAATCTCTTCCTGTAGTACACAGTTTGATTTCCCGGGATTTTGTTTTTGTTTCCCAAAGGCCAGAATCTTTTCTAAGAAACCTTTTTGGAAGCCTCAGTTTTACAAACCCAGTTTTTGTCATGGAAACTCCCTTGTTTCTGGCAACCAGAGAGCCCAGTTACAGACCATGCATAGAATTGTAAACTCTGTATTCCTGTATATAACATGAATTCCCATATCTTTTTTTTTCTCCTCCATACATTTAAAGTAGGTATCAGCAAGTAAAGGCCAAGATGGAATATGGGTTGCTGGTCTGTAGTCACACTAATATTTTTACTGTATCTAGCTTCCTCAGGTCCCAGATCCAGGCCTGAGAGCCAGGGGGATTGGACCATAACATTGTATTCATACCAAACACAAGTCTCAGGAGGAGGGAGAGGGACAGGGAGTTGAAGAGACTGGTGCCCAATGAAACCTTAATTTCAATGCTTCCATTGTATTGAGGTTGTGCATTTAGCAACAGCATTTATGGCTCCTGGGCAACTCACATAGATCCTGGACATTGACTCAGCAGCCATGTCCAACCACTCCTATATGTCCAAATAGAAGGCACCTTAACCAGACTTACTTCTGGAGGTGACAGACCAGGCAACTTCATTATTTTTCCCTTTGTAGAGGAGATGTCAGACCTCTTTGAAGCATTAGGCAGCAATTAGTCAAAGGGAGCCCTGGGGACCTGTAACATCTCAGGTTGTGCACTTCAGGGTCTCTGAGACCCCTGATGTCTTGAGGTCTGGCCTCTGGGATTTCTGGAGCTGGGGCCTCCAGAAATGTGGGGTATTCACAAGAGAAGACTGCTCAGATAGAAAGTTTTATTAGCCAGCCAGCAACTACACTGGGTGTTCGGGATCCCAGTTTATCACCGAGCTTTTATCAGGGTGAGCTTTTAAAGACAAAAGCCACGTTCTGGGTTGACACATTTCAGTTAACAAGAACAGTTAACCAGAGTTCTTTCTATAGATGCAGAAAAGCAAGATTATTACATTTTGAGACTTTATCAGAATTATATGGGCTTTGATGAATTTTGTTTTAGTTTTTGGCAGGAGGTATTATCTGTGTGCTGAGTTTTACAACCTGAATGGTACTTACATTGTGGAGTTAGTTGTGCTAAGGACAAATAATGTATGTATTTTGTTGCCAGACCTTGATATTTTGATAGTTGGACCTTGGTAATTGGTCTCTGGAATGAGTTGGGCATAACAAAGTGGCCAAATAAGAGAATAAACCTTGGTGGCTAACTTTAGGGATGGAATCTAATGGTTTAGCAAGGGAAAGGGCAAAACATTCCAGTGCCATGTTTATCATGTTTGGGCCTGCTGGAGCCCTTCAGGCCTTGTTGTATGGTCTTTAGCACAACATTATTGCCTCTCCTGTAAAGCTTAGCTGTAGAGTAATTTATTTATGGCCCTTCTTACAAAAAAGGCGTTTTACTTTTGTTTGAGACAGGGTCTTACTAGCCTTTGAACTGGCTTTGTAGACCAGGCTGGCCTTGAACTTACAGAGATCCTATGCCTCTACTTCTCCATTGCTGGGAGTAAAGGTTTACATTGCTTCTCCACTGTGGGCCCATATTTCATATAAGATATTTGCAAGCAGGCTCTGGCCATGCTTAATTTCCTTGGCAGCTGCAGACCTGCCAAACAAGCTGCCCACAAGACAAAGGCCAGGAGGTATGGCTCCTCCCCCTTTATTGTTGTATAGATTGCCTGGGAAGAAGTGTTGATTCCAAAGTTGGTGAATTAAGTTGCAGGTGTTTCGCTAGCCCGTGTCCCCCCAGAAAAGGAATATTAATGAGGATTCCACCTTGGTTTGCTGGGGGATAAGAGGTGTTTTGTAGGATAAACGTGGGTAGATCTTCAAGATGGAAGAAGCCTGAGATGCCCTTCAGAGATGACTGTGTGAACTGTGTCTCATTATTTCCATGCACCTCCGTACCAATACACTGAGGGTAAGGCAAATTGTTTCTATGTTGGGGCCACGGTCCCTGACACTCCACTCCCTACTAACTTCTTTTTTGTAGTTCTTTTGGTTGTGAGCCTGTATAAGTCAGGGTTCTCTAGAGTCACAGAACTTATGGAATGAATCATTCTTGCTCTTGTTTTCTCCCTCTCCCTTCCTTCATTTCTCCATCCTTCCCTCTCCCTCTTTCCCTCTCTCTACACATACATACATATGGAATTTGTTGGAATACAGGCTATAGGCCAACTAATCTAACAATGACTAGCTATGAATGGAAAGTTCAATAATCTAGTAATTTCTCAGTCCCATGTGGCTGGCTGTCTCAGCTGGTCTTCTGTATATGCTGGAATCCTGAAGTAGGCTGCAAGGCCAGAGATGGAATGGCTGTGCTGGCAAGGTGAGAGCAAGCAGGCAAGAAATAAATGAAACCTTCCTTCTTCCGTGTCCTTATATAGGTTTCCAGCAGAAAGTGTGGCCCAGATTAAAGGTGTGTCTTCCCACCTTAAGATCTGGATTAAAGGCATGTGCTATCCTGTCTCAGTATAGGGATCAAAATCCTGTGTCTTGCATCCAGATCAAAGGCACACTGTCTTTCTCAACATCTGGATCACACACAGGTATGCACGCCATTTCTGTATTGTAGTTCATTCCTGTTATAGTCAGGTTGACAACCGACAATATCCATCCCAAGTCCACCCCTTGTCAACTTGACACAACATCATATCTCCTTCTGTCAGGATTCATTTTCAAGTGAAAAAAAATAATCAAGTCATAATAATAACTAAGAATAATCTAACTATCCCAATATAATCACACATGCATTTTATATTTAACCAGGTCATAATTATACCTATCTATGATGTAACTATTCCTTATACAACCATAAACACATTATAAATTTAGAACACATAGCAATGTTCCTGGGGGACTTATTAGTATTCTCTTAATTGATGTTACAACCTATAATAAGGAAATTGAAAGAAAACACAAATATCAGTACAAATGCATTCTTTTTTCTTTAATTATTTTTTTATTTTAGTCTAGGCTACAGTTTCTCCTCCCCCCCCCGATATAACTCCTCCTCTGTTTATTTTCAGAAAAGAACAAATTTCCCAGGAATATCTACCCAATACAAGATACAATAAGATTAGGTACAAACCCTCATATCAAGGCTGGGAGAGAAAAAAGGTTCCAAGAGTTAGTGAAAGAGTCAGTGAAACCCCCAGTTCCATTGTTCGGTGTCCCATGAAAACACCGAGCCAACAACCATAACATATATACAGAGGACCTAGCTCAAACCCATACAGGCACCACAATTGCCACTTTCGTCTTCATTAGCCCCTGTGAGCACTGCTTAGTTGGTTCTGTGGGCCATGTTTTCCTGGTATCCTTGTCTCCTTTGGCTCCTGCATTTCTTCCTCCCTCTCTTCCATGGGGTTTCCTGAGCACAAGGTGAGGTACTTGATGGAGATCTTCAATTCGGGCTCTTTCTCTACCTGATTTTTTGCTGTAGTCTCTGTATCTGCTCTCATCAGCTTCTGACAGATGCCTCTTTGGAGATAATTGGCTTGGCACCAATCTATGAGTATATAAGGATATCGTTAGGAACCTTTTTTTCTTTCCTATCCCAGAATTCTGCTTCCTATAAGACTGGAACACAAACTCAGCCACAAAGCCTTTGACCTACAATCTGTCATGCCTGCAAGATGGGCTGAGGCAGTGGAGGCATAGACCTTGTTGGAGTGGCCAACCAATGACAGGTCTAATTTGAGGCCCACATCATGAGAGGGAGCCTATGTCCAACACTGCATGGATAACCATGTACAAATGCCTTCTTAACAAAATATAACAGAAACACTCATGTCAATTATAATCCTTGTTTCTGCAACTGGCTGAATGGTCTTAGGTGGTATTTATAACTACGTTCCTCTACTACCCATTATGTATTTCTTCTACTGTCTGCAAGCATCTCAGCATGTCTTGGCTCTTTCCCAGGAAGAGTGACCCATACCTTCACTACTGATGGGTTTGTGCCATTTGTCATCCTGCCTGGATTAGGCTCTTTCCCAGTGACTTTAATAACAGGACACAGTAATACCAAGGGTCTCCCTTAAGGATCTCCAGCACTCCAGACATTTCTTACCTCCATTGTGGGGAGCAATCTATGATAATATGGATCAATTACCCCTCCTAACACTTATTCCTCTTTTAGCCTGTTGGTTTAAGGGCATTAGAAGCCCAAAGTGACCTGAGGGAAGTCTGAGCTTTCAGTTCAATGTAACATTTGTTGTGAATCCTAGCAGAACCATTCCTTCTTCTGTAACCAAAACTTCTAGGCTACAAGAACTTAGGATCATGGGAGCAGGAAGCAAACATTTTCCCTAGTGATTTCCTAGGTGTGATAATGAGTGGAACTATTCCCTTTTTCATCCCTTGATTCCTAAACCCATAGATCCTGGCTATAGGAGAAACCATATAATACATTGGAGCTGATTCAAACAAAGCATATACTGCCGTCTGGAGAACCCTACCAGATACCTCCAGGTTACTGACACCTAATTAGCACTGTAACAGTGTCCTCAAAAGGCTGTTCTGTCTTTTATCAGGCCAGCTGCTCCAGGATGATGGAGAACATTGTAAAACCAGTAGATTCCATGTGAGTGAACCCACTGTCATACTTCTCTTGCTGTGAAGTGAGTTCCTTAATCAGAAGCAATACTGTGTTGAATACCATGATAGCAGATAAGGCATTCTGTAAGTCCAGGGTTGGTGATGTGGGAAGAAGTATTATATGCAGGAAAAGCAAATCTATAACCAGAATAAGTATCCACTCCAGTAAGAATAAAGCATTGTCCTTTCCATGTAGGAAGTGGTCCAATGTAGTCAACCTGCCATCAGGTTGCAGGCTGGTCACCCTGAGGAATGGTAACATATCTGGAGCTCAGTGTTGGTCTCTGTTGTTTGTAAATCTAGCACTCAGTAGCATCTGTAGCCTGGTGACTGAAAGTCCATGTTGTTGACCTCATGCATATTGGGAGCCTCTGAGTGCCAGCCTCAGTGCCCCCTCAGGGTTCAGACAGGACGCTTACAACAAGCAGGGATTGGCTAAAGGGATCTGAGGGCGAACAAATCAATTCATACACATCTTTTCATTTCTCTTTATTATTCAAAAATGTTCCTGCTCCCCACAAGGCTTCCAGTTTAAATATACAAACAGACACAATTAGCAATTCTTTGGTGATAGCAAGGGTAACAGGCATGCATTTGTAGCAAGGGGGGAGCTTGCTTGTTAGTCCCAGCCACCTGGCTAGCTTAGCCCCAAAATAATCACACAGATTATTGTATTAATTAAAACACTGCTTGGCCCATTAGCTCTAGCTTCTTATTGGCTAACTCCTACATCTTAATTTAACCCATTTCTTTTAATCTGTATATCACCAAGAGGTCATTGCCTGCCAGCAAAGTTTCAGCATGTCTACCTCCGGCCCCGAATCCATGGTGTCTCCCTGACTCCACCCTTCTTTCTCCCAGCATTCAGTCCAGTCCTCCATGCCTACCTAAATTCTGCCCTATCAACAGGCCAAGGCAGTTTCTTTATTCATTAATGGCAATCAAAACACACAGAGGGGACTCCCACATCATGCATTTCACAGGGCCATGAAGACGGATAAGTCTGGCAAAGTGGGGACCTGCTATCTTACTTATGTCTCTGAGAGGTCATGGCTGTGAGACTCCCTGGAAGAAACTGGGAGGATTGATTAAGGAGGGAGCTTTAAACGAGTATAATATTCCAAGAAGGGAAAAAGGGGAGGTTATGTACTAACTACATTTCTTAAGTGTGACTAATTAAGCTATACGTTTGTAATTAATTAATAAACGTAGAAAGGGGGAGAGAACATAGCAGTGCTGTGCATTCTCCAAGCATTTTCTTCTGTTTCTTCCATGGTGGCTGGGAAAACAGCACTGTGGTAACCATGACAACCAGCATAAGCTTCATGGATGACACTTGATCCGCATTAGTGTTTTTGCCAAATGTTAGCTGATTAAAGGGAACCTCTCAGCACTAGAGCAAGGTGAAAAGCTGCAGCTGTGTAGTGTAAAATCTGGAGGCTACCGCTTCAAACCCCCGGGCTAAGTGGTGGGGTGCTTGTATCTGCTGATGTTCAGGTGAGAAGGAATTCCTTTCTCTGGAGCTGGTTAAGTGATCCAAAGCTTTTTCCTGTACCTCTAGGGGTAAAGGAACAAACCATTAACTTTCTATATCTTGTATCAAATGAAACCAAGGTGAAGATAAGTGCAGAATATTAATAGCTGGTTAAGGTGGAGCAGGGGCCAGTGGGTTGCACTCTCCTAAGACAGCTGCTAGAGAAATCAGAGTGCCCAGTCCTCCTTCTTGGTGCCTGTCTTTTGAGACCCTGAATGTGATCTATTTGCAGGGCTCCTCTCCTTGTCAGATGTCCTGCCATAAAAGATAATTGTGTGTGTGTGTGTGGGGGGGGTATCTTTATGTAGATTTGACTATGAGAAAAAAAGGTTTCTTTGACTGAGTGATTACTTTCATACCAGAGCCCCACAGTGTGGATAAAGGTCATCCAGTTACCAGTACAAAAGGGAGTTATGCCCAATAAATGATTAATACACTGCTGAGGGATTTTTTGTAGATGAATTCCACTATGGAAAAGGTAGTGCTATGGCTTCATAGGGTTTTTACAAAAATGAGAACAACTATTCAAAAGGCAAATATTCCCAATGCTCTGCAATTTGGGTGTCCTCTGTGGATTAGCCTAGGGATTTTGTCAGCTGTACTCTCACGGTATAATCCTGCAGACCACAGCACATGCACAACTTCCATCTCTGCCATCAAAGCCACTTTGTTCATGGGCCCATTGCGTAATGCCAGGAATGGCTAAGGAAATAGGATGACTTTCCACAGAAACAGAACTTCATCCAATCTATGTGATTATTAAACTCCTTCTCACGAGAAGTCAGCTTTTGATGAATATCTTGGACAAGTATCTTCACATCCTTTCCCCATGTGGAGCAATCTTTTCACATGCTTCTTTCACAGGTGTCTTTGTCACCAATTTTCCAATTATTCTCTTTCCAAGTCCCTGACCATCCAGCCAATCCATTGGCTATAGCCTACAAATAAGTGAACAATTTTGCACATGACCCCTTCCAAATAAAATTTAATACCATATGTACTGCCTGGAGTTCTGCCCACTGTGAAGAATTCCCTTTGCCAGCATCTTTCAGAGTTGTTCCAGAAAGAGGTTGTAATGCTACAGCTGTCCACTTCTGGCTGGTGCTTGCACAAAGTGCAGAGCCATCAGTAAACCAGCCACTAGTCTTCTCTTACTCAGCCAACAAATCATGCATTCTTGGCAGTAGATGGCATTATAACAGGAGGAGAAACCACAGGCATTTGGGCAACTTCTTCATGTAACTTATTTATGCCTTCAAAACCTTCTCAGACCTGATTGTGCATATAGCACTTCCATTAATAGATAATAGATTTTTGCTGTGTACATCTAATTTATGATCTGGTGGGTCCAATAACATCCAGATCATGATGGGCAGTTTAGGTCACATGGTAACTGGGTGGCCCATTGTCAAATGTTCAGTTTCCACTAAGGCCCAATAGTAGGCCAAGAGCTATCTTTGAAAGGGAGAGTAGTTGTTTTCAGATGATGGTAGAGTCTTGCTAGACTATCAAATGTCTCTTCTGAGATTCACCTATAGGAGTTTGCCAAAGGCTCCAAACAGCATCCCTATCTGCCAGTGATACCTCAAATACCATTGGACCTGCTGGATCATATGGTCCAAGTGGTAGAGGAGCCTTCTCCTGTTCAAGGTCCCACACAATGCTAGCAGCTTTCCAAGTCACTTGGTATATATACCCAAGTTGGGAATGTCCTACCTCCAGAATCCAGAAAGTCCCACTAAACTTTGTGCTTCTTTTTTGGTGGTTGGAGGGGCCAGGTGCAATAGCTTACCCTTCACCTTAGAAAGAATATCTCTGTATGCCCTATACCATTGGTCTCCTAAGACTTTCACTGAGGTAGAAGGTCCTTGAATTCTGGTTGGATTTATTTCCCATCTTCCAATATGCATATGTATCACCAGTGAATTTCTTTCTGCTCAGTGGGTAAAATCAGCATTAATGTCATCATTGCATGCCTGAAGAAGGAATCTGATCCTAGTATAGATGGTTTTAAGCCACCATGTGGGTGCCAATAATTGAACTCAGCATCTCTGAAGGAGCAGTCAATGTTCTTAACTGCTGAGTCATCTCTCAAACCCATATTAAGAATGGGGACTATCACAATGCAGGGCACTAGGACCCTGTATAGTGTTATTATGGATGGTTATAAATGGAAAATTGAAATTAGGGGATAAGTGACTTAGCTGGAATTGACAAAATGTGCATTGTAATTAATATCAGTTTGGTAATTAATGTTTTGTCCTTAAAAAGTGGTTTGATAACTTTGCTAAATATGATAATCTGACTGATAAGATGCAAGCTTTGGAGAGACTTCCCCCTGAAAAGATGCAAGCCTTAGAAATACTTACTAATTAAAATAAGAAAACGTTGGCTGATTAGATAAAAGTCTTAGAAGGACATACTATTGATAAAATATCTTTTTTAAAAATCTGCTTTAAAAAATCTGCTAATGAAATAAGAAAAATACTCAGACACAGACAGAAGAATTTAGAGCAGAACCTACTGCACTATCACATTATGAAACTGAAGAGGAGTGGCCTAAGGATATTAGAACACCAGCCTTAATTTATCCAGTTACCATATAAGAATGACAACCAGATGTTAGGCACCCCAAGGCTATGCAAAAGTTAACTGGAATCCTGTACAAATGTTAGATTTGAAGAGATTTGTGAAGCAGCCATTTCACATGGTATGCCTTCACCCTTTGAGAAGCAGATGCTAGATTCATGTTCAATTAGGAAAAGAATTATTACTCAAGACTGAAAATATTTAGCTACAGTGGAAAACATAGTGAAAAGAGGAAGCTAGGGTTCTAGAGCAATGATATAGGGCTAGTGGTCATGAAATTTCCCAAGACCAGCTTCTTGGTGAGGGTCAGTATGCTGATTTGAAAAATTGGTACAAGGTTGAAGAATCAGGAAAGAGGACTGAGTCATTTACTAAAATTATACAAGGCCCCAAAAAAGTCTTCACTGGTTAATTATTATTAACAAAGATTGACTTCAGCTGTAAATAGAATGATAACAGATCCAGAAGTCAAACAAATATTAATTCAGTCTTTGGATTTTGAAAATACTAATTTGGACTGCAAAGGGGTGATTGGGCTTTTATAGGCAAGACCAGCACCCATAGATTAATGGATTCAAAATACAGTTGATACTGGATCTCAGTGATACTTGGATAGGAGAAGTGATTTCTAAAAATTTTAAGAAAATAATCAGGGCTGGAGAGATGGCTCAGCGGTTAAGAGCATTGACTGCTCTTCCAGAGGACCCGGGTTCAATTCCCAGCACCCACATGGCAGCTCACAACTGTCTAAAAAATTCCAGTTCCGGGGGATCTGACACCTTCACACCAATGCACATAAAATAAAGTTAAATAAACCATAAAAATATTTTTTTAAAAAAGAAAATAATCAAAAGGTCAGATGTTTTAATTGTGGTAAACTAGGTCATC
Organism: Ondatra zibethicus; assembly: GCA_004026605.1. Taxonomy (NCBI): domain Eukaryota; kingdom Metazoa; phylum Chordata; class Mammalia; order Rodentia; family Cricetidae; genus Ondatra; species Ondatra zibethicus. Next base: position 64,543 of record PVIU01004150.1, read on the forward strand.
TGAAAAGGGTTTGTAGGCAAGGCATTCCTAGAAACAATATTTTTTTCTAGAAATAATCCAAGCAGAAGTCCCCAGCCTTCTGAAGTATGCAGAAGGTGTGGCAAAGGCTGGCATTGGACTAATGAATGCAGATCAACAAGAGATAGACAAGGTAACCCTTTGCTATTGGGAAACACCTTAGGGAACCTCTTTCAGGCCCCAGTGTCAAATTCGATTCAACCATTCCTTGTTAGCATCAGGGAAACCTATCCACAGAGCAATTAAAAGATGTAATGCCTGTTAAAAACCATACTGCTTTGGATGACAGAACAACTTCAGTAGATAAAACAAAATTTTCTAGAGTGACCATAAAACAAGTATTTTTGGCAAACTTCTATAAAAGATCAAAGACCAAACTAAAAGTACAAATAAATGACATTTAAATTGAGGGTTTGGTAGACACAAGTAGATATGTAACAATAATTTTATCAAAATCTTGGCATCCAGATTGGCCTCTTTAGGAAGTAAAAGTCCAGCTTCTAGGCATTATAGCTTTATTTTAGGAAAAACAAAATGTAAGATGGGTTGAGTGTTTAGAGCCAGAAGGACAGATAGGGGAAAAATATAGGAATAAATGGGGACATGATTTGATGCAGCAATGGAAGAAAAAAAAAACAGATTAAAAACAAACACAAAAACAAGCTGTAAATTAATGCTTTTAAGAAAAATATTAAAAGGTATTATCAAGGACAGTCACTTTATTTTCAGGGCCCAACAGCTGCTGATATTTCATAGGTACCAACATTCCTACCTTTAAATGTTTAACTGACAAACCAGAAAAATTATAGGCCTTAGAACAGCTGGTACAGGAGCAGCTAAATACTTAACAAGTGGACCCTCCTCCTACTCTCAACATACTGAAGAATAGACAAATCAACAAGTTCTTGGAATTCTCTTATATTTGTTACTAAAAAGAAATCTGGAAAATGGAGAATGTTAACAAATAAGAGATATAAATAAGGTGATCTGTAGGAGGAGGGCCCGCTAGTTTGTCCCAGCCACCCAGAACCGAAATAACCACACAGAAATTATAATAATTAAATCACTGCTTGGCCCATTAGCTCCAACTTCTTATTAGCTAACTCTTACATCTTAATTTAACCCATTTCTGTTAATCTGTGTATCACCACGAGGTCATGGCTTACCCGGTAATGTTCTAGCACGTCTATCTCTGGCAGCGGATCCATGGCATCTCCCTCTCTGCCTTCCTTTTCCCAGCATTCAATCTGTCTTCCCCACCTACCTAAGTTCTGCCCTATCAACAGGCCAAGGCAGTTTTTTTATTCATTAACCAAGGAAAGCATCACACAGACAGAAGGACCTCCCACACCAGTGATCCAACCAACGAACTCTTTGAATCATGGAATTCCTTTGTCTTCTTTATTAGTAAGGGATGGTCTGTTATAGTGATAGATTTAAAAGATTACTTTTTTACCTTTACAAGAACAGGATAAAAAAATTGCCTTCACAGTTCTTGCTTATATTAATTCCCAGCCTTTTAGGAGGTACAATTGGAAAATTCTTCCACAAAGAATTTTAAACAGCCCCACCTCAGAACTAATTCATAAAGAGTTTCTTCAGTGTATAATTTATATAATGATAAATTATAGATTGTGGAAACTGTGACTAATTCAGACACAGATCTTTAGAAACACTGTTTGAGAAAATACAGAAAAATTCGCCTTGTTAGCAAATTGCTCCTGAGAAACCCAAAGAGGAGATTCTATTAATTATTTAAGATATCAGATAGGTTTATAGAAATTTCAACCACAGACAGTATAAATCAGGACAGATCAAATAATTATGAACTATTAATTATTTTCAAAAATTGCTAGGAGATATTAACTGACTTTACCAGCCCACAATTGGATTAACAACTAAAGAACTAAGTAATTTATTTCAAACCTTACAAATTGATAAGAAAACTATTAGTGGAGGCTGAGAGAGTATTGGCTCTGGTAGAAAAGAAATTATAGGATGCACATGTAGATCACTTAGATCCAGAGCTTCATGGTATTCTGATTATTTTACCTTCTACTCATTCCCCTACAGGGATTCTTGTGCAGAGAGAAGATAATACCTTTGAATAGATGTTTTACCACAAAACAGAGTAAAAATGAAAGAACCACATAGAAAAGGCTTCTGACTAATTCTGAAAGGAAAATTGAGACTTTGTCAATTAGCAAAAATAGACTCATCAGAAATTGTGGTGCCATGTACCAGTGCTGAAATTAACTCATTATGGGTAGAAAATGAACATTGGTAAAGAACTTGCTGTAATTTTTTGAGAGAGAACTAATTGGTTATTCCCTCATACAATAAAGGGAGCACCAATTTCTGGAACCCCTATATTCTATCCTGATGCAAATAAATCAGGGAAGGCAGATTATAAGTCAGGGAAATTAAGTAAAGCCTTTATGAGTCAGTTCAGAAATCAGAATTATATGCTATTATCATGGTATTATTAGATTTTCCAGGATGGCTTAATATAGTTACTGACTCTCAATATGCAGTTGTACATATTGAAACTTCTGGAGTTATTACAGATGATTCAGAGTTAACTTAGTTATTTATTCAATTGCAACAAGTAATCATAAATAGAAACCATTCCTTTTATAAACACATACAGGTCTACCAGACCTTCTAGCATAAGGAATGATGAAATTGATCAGTTATTGGTAGGAAATGTGCTAGACGCCACAGAATTTTATAAGAAGCACCATATTAATAGAAAAGGTTTGAATAAAGATTTTTATATCATTTGGCAACAAGCCAAAGACATAGGAATGTGTCCCATTTGTTCTTTGTATAATCAAACTCCATTACATTGCATTAAATTCATAAACTTGAGAAGTAGAATCTCCAACCCTAAGGTCTGGCCCAAGGAAAAGGGTGACAACAATACTCATCGACTTTGCTGGTGCTCTCTCATTATTTTGTGGCTTATAGAGTGTTTTCTGGACCCATTATAGAGGATGAAGTTTTACACAGGACACCCACTCTAGCACTGCAATTTCTCTGAGCCTTAACATCCCTTCATCAACACTAAGCCCGGGGGTATCAAGTGTCTCTAACTCCTTTTCAGTAGGTCATCCTACTCCTTTTCAGCCAACCATTCAAGCAAACTTTTGACACCTTTATTTAACTTTGACAGCTTTCATATTAAACCTGAAAGGCCCCAACCGATTTTTCATAACGAACTGAATGAGTCGGGTAATGGGAAACTACAAATCATGGTAAACAGGTTTAATTGTTGCACTCCAGCAGATTCTTCCTCCGCCCCCCCTCACCCCCAACAGGGCAGGAAGGCTAGCAACTATCAGAACCAGTCACAATCTTCTAAGCAGATGATTATCAGAACCGGTCACAGGGAATGATTACCAATCTACAAACTAAACCACAATGGAAAAAGCAGGATGCCAGGATGTCATGCGGAATGTCACATACCTAAATTTTTTGGAAACAGGCTGGACTATGTTAATTTCGTTCTGGGTTGAATATCTAGACCAATCCCAATTGTACCCATACCCCATATTATAATTTATGTAAAACTTGTGATTTTGTCTATAAAAACTTGCTTGCACGGATACTCGGGGTGCTTAGCTATCCCAAAGCTGGGCACCCTCTTGCGCAACCGTGAAAATAAACCTCGTGCTTTTGCATCTGACGGCCTGGTTATTGAGTCTGGGGGCTCATGGTGTCCCAGATTTCCTGGATGTTTTGTGTTAAGAATTTGTTGGATTTGCTGTTTTCTTTGCTCAATGAGTTTATTTCCTCTATCGTATCTTCAGCACTTGAGATTCTTTCTTCTATCTCTTGTATTCTGTTGGTTATACTTGACTCTGTAGTTCCTGTTCGTTTACCCAGATTTTCCATATCCAGCCATCCCTCTGTTTGTGTTTTCTTTATTGCCTCCATTTCAGTCTTCACGTATTGGACTGTTTCCATTACCTGTTTGATTGCATTTTCTTGGTTTTCTTGGGTATCTCTGAGGGATTTATTCATTTCTTCTAACTTTTTGTTTGTCTTCTCTTCCATTTCTTTAAAGGAGTTTTTCACATCTTGTTTAAGGGCCTCTATTATTTTCATAATGTTACATTTAAGGTCGATTTCTTTTACTTCTTCTGGAATAGGGTGTTCAAGTCTTCCTGTTGCGTGTTCACTGGATTCTGGTGTTGTCATGTTGCTTTTCAGGTTGTTGGAGGAATTCTTGCATTGGCGCCTGCCTACCTCTTCCTTCAAATGCGGCCAGGAGAGTTTTGGTGTCTTGGTCCAATCTTTACTGTGACTGACTGTGTACTTGGGGGATTTTCTTGGTCTGCCCTCTCTTAGGAACCCTCAGCACTGGAGCAGGCTCTCAGATCCCCTCCGCTCTGAAGCAGGCTGTGCTGGTGGATCTAAGGACCCCACAGATGGAAAGGAGTGCTTGGGGGCAAGATGGGATGGGGTAACTAGAGAAAGCCAGTAGCCAGTAGCCGGGGAGACACCCCGCTGAATGGCCAGAAACCTTTAGGGAAATGGAGGGGGCCTGTACTCTGTTCCTGGGACCATTCAGCCGGGTGGGCACACACTTAACCCTCTGGATGTATCTCCTCAGTGCAGGCACAGGGCCTCTTGCTGGGCTCCAAGGACCTCGCAGACAAAAGGGCAGGCTTGGGGAGGAGTCAGGGTCATGTGGAACAAAGAAGCCCCTGCAGCGGGAGCTGGAGGGGCCCTGTAATCTGTTGCTGGGCGGGCACACACTTACCACTCTGAATGGATCCCCAATCATATTTGAGATGTCCTAAGTGTACTTGAAACTCCCCTTAGCTGTGCTTAAAAGGAGCCTGCACACTCCTCTCGGGGTTGTCGCCATTTTGCACAGGAGGATGAATGACCCTGCATATAGTGGAATATTAATAAATGCTATTTGCTTTTGCATACTATTTGGGTCTGAGGTCTCCTTCAGCATTTCTTCGGACCTGTACAATTTTTAACACTAAGCTCATTGTTGTCCTTCACTGTTTTCTGATATTGGTTAATTTTATCATGAAACTTTATTCCTATCCTTTATCTGTTTGTCCAGAGGTGCTAAGAGTAGCCAAGCAGCAATATCATTTTCCTCCAAACTGTCAAAAGTTTCATATCCAGGGTCACTAAATCAATTGTTACTCACTATTGATGAATCAAGACAATCAAAGGCATTTATTTCCTTAAGTTCGAAATATAGTTTACACCATAGGCTTCCAGAACTCTCTGAGCTCCCAGGAGGGGGAGTGACTAGAGAGGCTTCATAGCTAAAGGTTCTGGTGAATTTGAAGGTGCTGTTGAATTGAAAAGCCTATTCCAAATACTTAAAAGATTCATCCTTATACTTCTGTTTCTCTAGAATTTCCCTGGTACCAAAATCTCTATTAGTCAGGGTTCTCTAGAGTCACAGAACTTATGGAATGAGTCTTTCTCTCTCTGGAATTTATTGGGATGACTTAAAGATTGCAGGACAACTAAGTCAATAATGGCTGGCTGTGAACAGACAGTCCAAGAATCTAGTAGTTGCTCTGTCTCACAAAGGTGAGTGTTTCAGCTTGTCTTCTGTATATACTGGAATCCCAAAGAAGTAGGCTCCAATGCTAGTGAAAGAATGGATGTGCTGGCCAGGCGATGGTGGAGCACATCTTTAATCCCAACACTCGGGAGGCAGAGGCAGACAGATCTCTGTGTGTTAAAGACCAGCCTGATCTGTAAGAGCTAGTTCCAGGACAGGCTCCAAAGCTACAGAGAAACCCTGTCTCAACAAAACAAAACAAAAAGAACAAACTAACTTTTCTTTCTTCCACTGTCCTCATACAGGCTTCCAGCAGAAGATGTGGCCCAAATTAAAGGTGTATCATCCCGCCTGAAGATCTAGATCAAAAGCTTGTGTCTTCCAGCTACACGATCCAGATCACAGGTGTACCCTTCATTTCTAGATTGTAGTTCTTTCGCGATATAGTCAAGTTGAGAACAATAGCCATCACAGAGCCTTAGCCTTTAACAGCTGCCTTCTCTTTCTATTCCTGTTTCTTTTTTATGCGGAATGTTTATTAAAATTTTTATTAACCTTACTTTTATCTTTATAACAATAACCACACGAAAAGACAAGGGCACTGTTTTTTCCACATTTTACAGATGACAAAAGACAGACTTTACACCAACAACTGGTTTTCCTTTGTAGCAACTACTTTTCTTATTCAGGGTTTCTAATGGCTCAATGAAGTTGAAAAAGAAGCCACCTAAGCCAAACGCGGCACAAGCTGTAGTTGCAGTAATTGGGAGGTGGAGGCAGGAGTTTCAGGATTTCAGTCACCCACGGTTCAGGTGTATTCCCTTGGCAGCAGGGATGGAGGCGGATATGGTGGGCGTGACTCTTGAGGGTGAGATCTGGGGCTCCAGATGGTTCCGCCCTCTCTCTGGCCCAAGAAGTCCTCTTCTGGTCGGATAGTGAATCCCGTGGGAGGTGTGAGTCCCACTCCTCTAGCAAATGCCATTAAAACACCCAACTAGCAACCAACTCCACTCTCATTCCCAGCACAGCGCATTTGTTAAGACTGTCTAGATTTCTGCTGTCTCTGCGGGGATGCGGGTGGGGATGAACCGAGTGGAGATTGGTTGAGTAGGATGCCTGTCCATCTCCCTCTTCCTCGCCCACATCTTAGAGGCACAACCACGGGACCACCGCGGCTCTGCCCTCTAGATCTGTCTCATTCTGTAAGCTCTAGCCCCTTTCCCCTCCCAGTTTCCGATGATTCTTTCCCTTTCCGTGAGGCTGCACTCCTCCTATGATCCCCCCTAATCCTAATACGCACCCTCATTGGCTCCGCTCTGCGCCCTGCGCGTACTCTCCTCTGCTATTCTGGTGGTGGAGTCTCCAGAGAGTTGAATAGCTGGTACGCACTCTTTCCTCATCCATGAAGCCTCGGTGCAGGCCACACAGGCAGCGTCAGAAATCAGAGGTTTAGTGCCCGGTCCGGCTGTGCCTCGTGGTTCCCTTTAGCCTCTGGGTGGGCTGGGGCGGCAGTATCCGCGCGCGGGTACACCGCCTCCCTCCCTCCCTCCCTCCCTCCCTCTCTCTGCTATTCTATCTCTTCCTGTCCACTCGGGTCCCTTGTTACCGTCTGTGTCCCTTTCAGAGGTCTGGAGCTGAGAATAACCCTCCCAAAGCCATTCTGCTAGTGAGGACCTGCAGTCCTCCCTTGTCCCCAAGCAAGTGATGGGAAAGTGGGGAAACTCCCTTCCTTTTCTAATGGGTTGTCAGGTTGACCTCCTTTTCTGTCTTAAGCTTGAGGAGGATCCTCCAGGTCAAATGAACATAATTGTGGCCCCCAGGCTTGTGATGACCTGCCTAATTAGCAGAAATAGTGCACGATAACGCTATGGCCGGCCAGTCTTTAATTCAGTCAGTGCAACAATGTGTTGAGTGTTCTGTAGTGTCCAGGAAAACGGCCAGTTTTTGCTTAACAAGTTGCATTGAATGGGGGCAGAGAACAAAGGTAAAGGAGCATTCCTTATGGGCATTAATAGCACTGCAAGTTCACATACCCAGAATTAGGAAGGTAAGACTTTCTGATAGTAAACTATACAGAAATTAACAGGTCAGAATCAATAAACTGTCAATCTAAAGTAGAAAGGAGGAGGCGGTGGAAAGTTAAAGAAGTTTTAACTGTGAAGAGAGTGTCATTTTATTATTTTGTTTACTGAGGCAGGGTCTCGATATGTAGTATGGGCCGTTGTGGAGCTCCCTTGGAGTCCCCTGCTCCAGTGTCTGTACTGCCATGATTTTATAAGCACGGGCCACTATGCTTGGCAAGGGAGGGAGGGATATTATCATTAACAGAGTTAAGTGCATAAGTCTCTGTGTGGGTCTTTATACACAAAGATTCAAGATTATTTATTTTTTCAGCACTCAAACTAGAACTATACAAGCTCCACAGTGACCATCCTCAACCCAGCTTCCTTAGTAGCTGGAATTACAGGCAAGCTTTGGTAAAAACCTTGCAGGAGCCATTTGGAATGGCTCAACAGTGGCCTCATTTTCTAGTATAGGCTAAGTTGTTATTTTATAGTTTGATTTTCTATTGTAGGTTAAATTAGCTATAACAAGTACATGGTTTTAATGATCTCCTTTTGTGAATAGTATGTTTCATGAACAATAAACATTTCATGCATCCCTGTTGGCCAGCTGTCAGAACAGTGGATTGGATCAGAGAACTGTTAGTAATAGAGGTAGACTCAGTTTATCAGGAAGAAAAGGGCACTCTGGAGGGGAGCGGGAAAGGAAGATCAGAGGCCCTGACCACCTGGGTTTTCATTTGATGCCCTCCTTTGTGTGTGTGTGTGTGTGTGTGTGTGTGTGTGTCACACTTAATAAAAACCCAAAGACAGAAATTGGGGTTCAACCTGAAGGTCAGAAAAGCAAAACAGACAGTCACTGGCTCTTACCTCTACCTCATTCCCAAATGGCGATCCTGCCCAGGAATCTCAGAATGAGACTGTGTCTGTGAGCTGTCTCCTCCCATCTTATATTCCTCTCTAGGGCTGGGATTTAAAGATGTGCACCACTGGGGTTAAAGACATGCATCGCCTGGTTTCTATGGCAACTAATATGACTACTGATCAAAAGTGTGTGTTACCTCTTTCTGGTCTGTAAGACTGACCAGTGGGGCTGTTTTACTCTCTGATCTTCAGGCAAACTTTATTTATTAAAATACAAATGAAATGCCACTACATGTTTGTCGTGTAGTTAGATGCGTATATGTCTGTGGTCATGCTGTATTTGCATATGTGTGTGTCATGGTTGTAGGTATAAATGTGTATGACCATGTTGTTGGTGAATACAGATGTATGTCATGGTTGCATGTATATATGTATGGGCTCCCCGTATCTGTTCAGAGGTATAATGTCGTGTGGTTGCATGTGTGTATGTGTGTGGGCACTCTGTATGTATGTAGGCTAGAGGTTGACTTCAAATGTTTTCCTTAGTTACTCTCTGCATTGTACACCGAGGCAGGGTTTCATTCGAACGCAGAGTTCACAGATTCAACTAGTCTAGCTTGCCAGTGTTCTCATGGGATCCTTGTCTATACCTGCTCAGTGTGGGCATTATATGGTGATCCTCAAACCCTTCTGGCATTTACATGGGTCTCGAGGATGCTCTGCACAGTGTGTGCTTTTCCCATTGTACCATCTTCCTAGTTCCTGATCTTTTATGAATTATGTATAACTCCACCTTCTCTCCTATACCCTTAGTTTTTCTTGCATATACTCTGTTACATGTAGCTGAAGTAGGGAAAGTCTCTGCCAACAGGCTTAGTTTTATTATTATTATTATTATCATTTGTTTGTTTTTGAGATAAAATCTATTTTAATTCAGCCTGGCTTCAAACTCACTGTCTTGGTCACTGTTCTATTGCCATTTCCACAGCAACTTTTATAAAAGAAAGTATTCAATTGGGGCTTGTTTACAGTTTTCAGAGGTTTAGTCCATCCTTATGGTGGGGGAGCGAGCATGGCAGCACACAGGAAGACATGGTGCCAGAGAAGTAGCTGAGAATTTTACATTCAGACCCACAGGCAGCAGGAAGAGAGAGACACTGGATCCCGTTCAGGCTTTTGAAACCTTAAAGCGCACCCCCAGTGTCTCACCTCCTCCATCAAGGACACACCTTTTGGACCAATCCACGAGATCCCATTTTAAGGGCTATCAAATATTTATTAGGATGCCGTGATGGATACACGGCAAGGTAGATAGCTGCAGAGGTCTTCTGTTCGGCGGGGAGTGGGGGGGGGTGAATAGAAGAAGCAGTCTGATCTCTCACCACCACAAAAGAGAAAGAGAGAGAGAGGGAGGAAGAGAGCAACTGCCCCCCTTTCCTTTAAAGGGGGTCACATTGGCAGACCAGAAGCACCACCTCTATCATGGGCGGGGCGAGTACCCACTACAACACCTCCTAATGTTTGTCAAGTAGTGCCAATCCCTGATGACTAAGCATTCAAATATATGAACCTATGGGGGCCATTTTTATTCAAACCACCACACTCACTTAGGTAGCTGAGGTTGATCTTGAACTCCTGATCCTCTTACCTTCACCTCCTAAATGCTGGCATGACAGACATATCCGACCATACCTGGTTCATGCCATGCTGGAGATTGAACCCAAGGCTCTGTGAGTGCCAGTGAAGCACCCTACTGAGCTTCAGCTGGAGCCCCAGCTCTTGGCTTTTATATGACAATCTTTTTTTAATTTTATTTTTACATTTATTTTTATTATTTTATGAGTGTTTTGCCTGCAAGTATATCTGTACACCACATGTGCTCAGAGCTCATAGCAAATTTTTCGTAAACTTTTTGGGGTCATTTCAGAACTACAAACTTAAGGTATAATCTCTAAGAAGTGGCCCTACATCAGGCTATTAGCATTTTACTTTTTTGTTGTTGCTTTGTTTCGTTGTTGTTTGTTTTTTTAACACAGGTTCTTTCTAGTCCTGGCTGGCATGGAACTCACTATGTAGACCAGGGTGGCCTCGAAATCAGATGCTCACCTTCCTCTGCCTCTTGAGTGCTGGGACCAAAGGACCCCACTACACCCACCTAGTCTATTGCTTTTAAGGAGCTGTAAACCCGCCATTGTGGCTCAGGCTTACAATCTCACCACTTAGTAGGACAGGATGATTCCAGGAGGTCCAGGCAAGTCTGGGGTATAGCCAATTTGGCCATTTTAGGCAACAGTGGGAGGTGTTGTCTAAACAAAACAACAAAAACATCAAAAGAGCCCTTTCTCAACTGTGAATTCAGAATTTGATTTATCATTGCAAGGCTTTGTAATTTCAGTTCATAGGAATGGGATTGTTACTCTTACATTTGTTTGTTTATTTTGTGTGTTTGTATGGCGTGTGTGTAAGAGAGAGAGAGAGAGAGCCAAAGGACAGCTAGCAGGAACTGATTTTTCTCCTTCAAACATACGGGGACCTGGGACTCAAACTCAAGTAAAAGCTTAGTGGGGGGTGTGCCTTTACTTGCTGAGTTGGTGTTCACAAGGACATACTTTCACTGGGATCAATTGTAACATCAGTGAGATTCATTACAGCTTTTTTGCCGTTTGAGGTAAAATTCATGCATAGAATTTTAAACTGTTGGGTTCACTGTTGATACTATATCATACAGCCATCACTGCTCTGATTCCAAAACGTTCCGTCATGCCTTCAGACTCCTATAGAGTTAATCTAAAATTTTTAACTTCTTTCTGATACTTAAAATTTAATTTATGTGATAGTTGAAGTATTGGGTCCTATGAGAGGTTTGAACAGTTTTAGTTTAGAGTATTTCCATAGCTCTAGCCTTTTGTACTTTAGAGTGTTTTGTTGTTCTTGTTTCTTTTTTGTTTTCTTTTTCAGGCAGGGTCTCCATAGTTCAGGCCATCTGGAACCCACAATCCTCCTGCCTCAGCCTTTGAAGTTCCAGGGTTACAGTTCCCTGCTATCACGCCCAGCTTCATTTACCCGACATTAGTCTGTTGGCAGTTGAGATAAAACAGCAGTGTCCCCTTTCCCCTCCGACTCTGGCACACAATCTTCAGGCAATTCCTTTAAAAAACTGTTTGTGCATGTCCACAGGTGACCTTGAGATCTCTGCGAGCCCTGAGTAATTGGCTGCAGTTACATTTTCAGTGAGTCAGCAAATTTGTAAATATGGATTCAAGCTGTTGAGGATCCAGTCTACTTTTAAATTTCCCATAAAGGGCCCAGGGTGATGTGCGGTCCTGTAATCCCAGCTCTCGGAAAGCAGAGGCAGGAGGGTAATGAGGGTGATGTCAGCCTGGGTATATAGGGAACCATTGTCTCAAAAATTCAAACAACAGCCTTACCTGGGGGTAAAGAGTTTCTTACATGGTTTCATAGCTTCTGGCCATCTTACGGCATTTGTTTGGGAAAGAATGTCAGTAACTTCATTTCAGCATATTGATTGATTGATTAAGAGATAGAGGCCTGTATTCTAGACTGGCTGCATGTTGCCATGTAGCTGAGGATAAAAGTTTGATCCACCTGCCTCTAATTCTCAAGGCTTGGGTTACAGGATGTACCATGAAGCCTGACTTTATGTGGTGCTGGGGATAAACACAGAGCCTCACACACGCCAGGTGAGCATTCTACCGACTATGCTATTTCCCTAACTAGCTTGCTTCTTTTGATTTGCTATATAAAGGCAAACTAATCTTATAAGAGTTTTTTTTTGTATAATTGCCCTTTATTGAACTTTTAATTTACATGTTTCTCTGTTCAATGTAGCCCAGATAGGAGCCCAAATCAAAGTATTTAAAGAATTAAAAAAGTTTTTAAAAAGATTATATTTTTTAATGTGTATGTGCCAGTACCTACATGTGTATATGTGCACCATATGTAGGCAGTGCCTGTGGCCACACGGATGATGGGAACCTAACCTGGGTCCTCTTTAAGGGCAGAAAGTGCTCTTTTAATTGTTGAGCTATCTTATCTCTCCAGTCACAAGGAATCAAAAAAATATATTATTTTTATTGAGATATATATTTTTCTCCGCTCCCCTCCCTTTTTGCCCCCTCCCCTTCTACCTTCTCCCATGATCCCCATGCTCCCAAGTTACTCAGGAATCTTGTCTTTTTCTACTTCCCATGTAGGTTAGATCCATGTATATCTCTCTTAGGGTTCTCTTTGTTGCCTAGGTTCTCTGGGGTTGTGAATTGTAGGCTGGAAACCAAATTCTTATCTCTCAGTGATTGGTACAGTACTGCTAGAGGTGTGTCTGTTTGATTTCACTTTACTTCTGCAAAAGCAAGTCTAGCTTTTGGGCATCGTCTTCCCTGGAGTTGAAGTTATAGACGGTTGTGAGCTAACTGATGTGTGTTTGGGAAGAGAACTAGGGTAGTCTGGAAGAGCAGAAGTCCACTCTTCCCAGCCCTTAATCTACCTATTTCTGTAGTTAGGTTGCCTTCAGTTTTTAGGTGGGTGTTTGTGTTCAGGCATCTGTACCGGCCTGACCTTGGGGTACACATCCTCAGCTGTAGCCACTAAGATCACCACCTGTGCACATTCACTGTGTTCCCTTTTAAGGACCCTGCCCACCTCTCATCTCTCTCTCTCTCTCTCTCTCTCTCTCTCTCTCTCTCTCTGCCTCTCTCTCCTCTCTTCTCTTCTGTCCCTAGAAGTTGGTTTCTCCACTCCCCTCCCCTTTTCTCATTCACTTTCTCCCAGTAAAAACCCTCTCCACCTGAGCTTTGTCGCATGGCGTCTTTCTCTCTTATTCTGTTTTCTCTAAATTACAACAGTGGGTACCGGAGATTCAACATGAGGTCTTAACCATGCTACAGAAGCATTGCATTTTTCTGTGTGTTTCTGATTTGAGACAGGTATTGGCTTTGAACCCAGTTTGTAGCCTTGCTAGACCTTGAACTTCTTATGTTCCCGCCTTAACCTCCCAAGTACTGGAATTACAGGACTCAGCTAGACATTCATTTCTAAATTTGGCAGTTTCTGTCCACCCCCACGCCCCTTTTAAGTCATTAATAGGTACGCTTAATGTTTTCTTTTTTAAATCAATGTTTGGGAAAGCGAAATGGCTCAGCTAGTAAAGCACTTGCTGCCAAGCCCTATGAACTGAGTTCAATCCCCGGGAACCATATGGTAGAAGGGGCCAGCCAAGTCTAGCTAATTGCCCTCTGACTCACACGCTGTGGCACACATGTGCTTCTCCCACATTTTTATTTTAACTAAATACATGTAATTAAAAATGAAATTAACTACGTATAAAAATTCCCGCTGTGAGGAAGGCGATCCCTGCATTGACCATTGTGTGTAGTGGACAGTGCACGTGAACGACCCTGTGCCTACGGACTATAAGAAGACAGCAGGGCAGCTCTGGAGGGCAGGAGAACATTCTAATAAGCAAACCTACCCAGAGCTTCTGCAAGTCTGTGCTTTTGGGGTTGTGGCTGCCTGTGTCTCTGGCTCCCTCCTGTCACTCAGGTCTCATTAGCCTATCAGAGCAGCCACACAGGCTGTCCAATAAGGGGCGCTGCTAGGCAGCGAGAGCCGGGTTCTTTGCCGCCGTGCAGCGGTTCCGCTTTTAGGTTAGTGAGGCGCTGCGTGGGCTGCGCTGTGAGCGCCGCTGCCAGGAGCTGTGAGGAGAGGACCAGCGAACTCAGAAGCCCATCATGGTGAGCGAGGGACCACTGTACCCTGACGGGGAGTGCGGCCGGCTGAGCACCGGAGCCCGTGTGATGGGTCCTTCTCGCGGATGGGGTGGTAGCTGTGTCCTGGGACCCCAGGCTATGGTCAGCTCCGCCCCTCGGGCTGCGTCTGCGTAGAGCGCTGTGCACCGTGCTGGGAGGCTCCGCCCCGCTCGCTATCCTTGTCGGTGACGTCACTTTGGTGCGGGCCCTCAGGAGGTGTCTATGTTGTTGGGTGTCTAGCTTCTCTGAGTTATCTTTAAAAGGTTCTGTACTTCACATTTCATATTTAGGTTTAGGGTGCACTTAGAGTTAATTTTGTGGAGTTATAAAGTCTGTCATTAAATATTTTTACATACAAGTGTTTAGGTGGCCCACTGTTAATAAAGGAATTCCTTTTAATTTCCTTTGTCAAAAACAGTTGACTGTATTTTTGCACATTTATTTCTGACTTTTCTCTTCATTTGTTTATTGCGAGATAGAACGTTTGTTTTGGTTTTTGAGATAGGGCTTCTATGGAGTCCTAGCTATCTGGAGCTTTCTTTGTAGACCAGATCCTGTCTCTGCCAGCCCCATTAAAGATGTGCTCCAACCACGCCCACCAGAAGTAGACTTTTTTTTATTGTAGTTTTAAAAGCAGATGATAGTAACAAGTGAGCGTACTGATCCAGTGTGTTGACTGTTTTCTTTTCTTTTCTTTCTTTCTTTCTTTTCTTTTTCTTTTTTTTTTGAGAAAGACTCATAACTCAAGTCTAGCCTCAAACTCACTGTGTAACTGAGGGTAGCCTTGAGCTTCTGATATTTTTCCTCTCACTCACCTCAGGAGTGAAAGATTAAAGGTATATATCAACCATGTCTGGTTTTATGTGGTGCTTTGAAGGGAACCCAAGGCTTCCTGATACTAGGAATACGTGTGTGAGCGTGCGTGTGTATTTGTGTGTGTGTGCCACGTGTACATTAGATCCCTAGAACTAGAGTTAGTTTCTGGC
The DNA here is from genome assembly GCA_004026605.1 of Ondatra zibethicus. NCBI lineage: Eukaryota > Metazoa > Chordata > Mammalia > Rodentia > Cricetidae > Ondatra > Ondatra zibethicus. Next base: position 79,784 of record PVIU01004150.1, read on the forward strand.
TTCCATGTGGATGAATCCAGATCATTTTCAAGAGCATCAAAGGCTCTTAAACCATTAGTCTCTCCAGGCCCATAGTGTTATGGGATAACCATCAGAGAAGACTGCTTAGACATGGGTTTAAGCAAATAGAAACTCTTTATTAGCCAGCCAGTGACTACACTGGGTGTCCGTTTCCCAGTGTACCACTGAGCCTTACCCAGAGTGAGCTTTTAAACAGAAAAACCATATTCTGGGTTGACCTACTTCAGTTAACAAAGACAGCCAGAAGCAAAACTACAGAAGCCAGAAAGCAAGGTTAGTACATGTACAGACTTTTTCAGAACTGTGGACTTTGGTGGATTAGATCTTTGTTTTCATTTTGGCAGGTGGTGCTGTGTGCTGAGCTGTATGGCCTAAATGGTGCTTCTATCATGGAGTCAGTTGTGCTAAGGTCTGAGGGTCTGTTCCATTCCTCCTGGTCTTAGTGAGTGAGTCAAGTCGTGGACCCATCCTGCTCTAAAGAGGTGTAGTTGGTCCCAGCTACTGAGCTGACACATAGCTGGCCGTGTAGCTTAAGATGTAGGTCCCTGATGTTAATCCAATTAAAATAAGAATAAAAGGTCCCACCAGTGCTGATAGAATATTTAGCCAGGGGAAACCAAGAGAGCAGAGACTGATATCAGTTATATTATGGGATCAATTTTTCTTGTTTTGAGGTTTTTCTCTTTTCTAATTATTCTTGATTAATTAGCAAAAAACAAACAAACAAACAAAAAACAGGTTTCTCCCAGAGCCATACAATAGCTTCCTTTATCTCATCAAAAGTAAATCTAAACCTTTTCAATTTTGTAGGACCATATCGTCAAAGGAATCTAAATGTTTTAATTCAGAAATTAAAACTTTTAATACCTGTAGCTCCTGATCAACCTGTCTACTTAGTTCGGAAAGCATCAGAAGAGACACACTTACTCAAACCATTAGTGTGCATCCATCAAGAGGTCTCAGGGCCTTGATAACATTGCTGTTAACTCGATGAATTAGCCCGTAAGACAGAATAGCTGGCATCAGAATAAGGGGAGGTGACTCGAATTGAGTATTAGATAAGTTTCTTATCTATTGAGTATTAGATAGGTTTCAGCCTCTTATAAGTCCTCTAATGTTAATTTGGGCTGTCCCCAGTCACAGTGAGTTTTGTCAGTCTATGGGCTGACAGTCTGGTTAGTTCCTTTCCCTGTGTACTACAGGAGCTGGGTGTCTAAGCATAACCAATAATCCTGGCCAATTTCTGACTGGGAATGACTAACTATGTCCCTAGAGTCCCTTCCTATGGGATAGTCTTGATTCCCCAGGTCTTTCCTGTTTTCTAAAGGCCAGGATCTTTATGGAATTTCCAGATTTCTAATTTTATGGCTATCGGGTTACATTTTCCTTTCATATAGTTCTTGGGAGGGGGCTTTTTGTATATCCATCCATGTATTTTCAGGAAGCCTCTGTTTCACAAACCCAATTTTTGCAATGGAAACTCCCTCATTTTTGACAACTAGGGGAACCAGCCACAGGGTATGCGTAGAATTGTAAAGTGTATTTCTATATTAAGTGATAAACTCCCACATCTTTCTTCAGTACAACCAGACAACACTCAAAGTAGACAGCAGTGAGCAAAGGTTAAGATGGATATGGGATGCTGGTCTGTAGTCACACTAACCGATATCTTCCCTGTATCTGTCTTCCTGTTTCCAGGTCTAGGCCTGGAGTCAGTGGGCACTGAAACATGACCCTGTATTCATATCAAACATAAGATTCAGGAGGAGGTGGAGAGGCGGGGAGTGGAAGGACCTGAGGCTTAAATTGCTAGTTTTTATTAAAGGGTTTTTTTTTGTGCTTTCTGTAATTTTTCTTTTCTTTTTCTTTTGTGTGTGTGTGTGTGTGTGTTTATGTTGTGGTAATGGTTAGCTCACAGTTTAAATAGGAGGTGATAGCTTTTCTATAAGACATTGTACAGAATTGTACATTTCCAGTTCTTACAAGGATAAGATCATTTGGGCCTTGTTTATCATTTTTTAAAATAGTTGTGCATTGCTGATTCCCTTTCTTTAGTACACATAGGCCTACTCATACCAGTTTTCTCTATTTGTGTGCTTTTATGGCAGAAGGTTCATTTCAAAGAAGGTATTCATTTCATCTAAGTTACTAACTTTTTTGTTAGGAAATCATTCACTGTATTTCTTCATGGTCTTTTACATTTTCATGGTAATGATGACCAGAATGTTAATGTGTATATGTTTGTATGTGTGTGTGTGCATGTGTGTTTGTGTGTGTGTGTGCATGTGTGTTTGTGTGTGTATGTGTATGTGCATGTGTATGTGTGTTTGTGTGTGTCTCTTTGTGTGTGTGTGTGTGTGTGTGTGTGTGTGTATGTGAGTGCAGAGACCCATGGAGTTTAAAATAGGCCACCCAATTCCTTGGAACTGGGATGACTGGCGATTGTGAGCTTCCATGAGGATGTTGGAAACCCAACCTAGGTCTGCTACAGGAGTTCTGAGTGCTGTTAACCACTGTGCCCTTCTCCAGCCCCAGGAGCTGCTCTTTAGTTGATAATTTTGAATCTTTTTTCCTAGTTTGGCTATAGGCTAGTTAATTTTTCTTGCTGTTTTTGTTATTGCTTTGAGACAGGTCTCTTTATGTAGCACTGGCTATCCTGGAATAGGCTTATTAATTTAATTGATGTTTTTAAAGAACTGAGTTTTGCAGTTATTGGTTTTCTGTGTTGATTTCCTGTTTATAATTGTGGTGCAGATATTTTGAGGGTGCCACTTAACTCATGGGGCTAGGATGCCAGACACCTAATGGTCACTAAAACCATGCAGAGCGTGGAACTTCTGATTTCTTGTCTTATTCTAAGAATAAGAAAACATGGACAAGAAGTGAACAAAAGTGAGCGCAGGCTTATTCAGAAAGAAATGAGAGAAAGAACTCTTAAGAGTGGGAGGGATGTATGTGTGTGTGTATGTTTCGCTGTGCCCAGTGGTCTTTTATGGGCCTTTCAGTAGGAATTGGATGCAAACCTAAGTAATTTTAATTGGAACTGATCACTTTTGAATGCACAGGGAAAGGAACTAGTTAAGAATCCCGAAACTATATTCATCCTCCCTTGTTTATTTGTCCATTTAGGGGAAAGGTCACCTGTTCTAGGTGACTAGCTCATGATCCAACAATAGTCCCGACTTTTAATGTTTAAGGTAGTGGCTTTCAACCTGTGTGTTGCAACCTCTTTGACAAAGGGGTTGCAATATCCAAAAAATATTTATATTGTAGTTCATAACAGTAGCAAAATTACAGTTAGGAAAATAGTTCTATGGTTTGGGGTCACAACAACAGGAGGAACTGTATTAAAGGGTTGCAGTGTTAGGAAGGTTGAGAACCACTGGTCTAAGTGGAGCTTAACTTCACTCTCTTTTCCCTTTCCAGAGGGAAATCCTACTACCATTGGATGAGGTGATGAACAATCTGATTGCTTTGTGTTGGTGACAGATACTTTATGTTGGTTAGGAAGAGCAGTTGCAAATACCACTGGGAAGTTTAGTTTAATGGTCCATGGTAGGAATTGGGAGATATTTCCATACCATGTTCTATTTGTAACATCATTGACAGCAGTGGTGTCTTAGAGTTTTTAATTGCTATGAAGAGACACCATGAACACATCAACTCTTACAAAGAAAACATTTAATTGAGGTGGTGGCTTACAGTTTCAGAGGTTTAGTCCATTATCATCATGATGGGGAACATGGCAGCATGCAGACAGATGTGGTGCTGGCTACATCTTGACCAGAAGGCAGCAGGAAGTTGACTGACTGTCAACACGGAATGAAGCTTGAGAAAAGAGACCTCAAAGCCCACTCCCACAGTGACACACTTCCTCCAACAAGACCATGCCTACTCCAACAAGGCCACATGTCCTAATAGTGCCACTCTCTTTGGGGACCATTTTCTTTCAAACCACCAAAAGTAGATCTCAACCTTCCATATGCTGTGACCTTTCAATACAGTTCCTCATGTTATGATGATCCACAAGCATAGAATTATTTTGTTGCTACTTCATAACTGTAATTTTGCTTCCATTATGAATTGTAATGTAAATATCTGATATATAACCCCTTGGGGGTTAAACATAGTCCTAGAGTTAAACATTTTAACAGTTTCATTATTTATTGGTTTGTGTGTGTGATGGCATGCATGGGTGTGTAGAAGTAAGAGGACAACTCAAAGAAGTTGGTTCTCTTCTTCAACCAAGGAGGTCCTGGGGCTCAAACTCAGATTGTCAGGCTTGGCGGCAATAGCCATTCTGAAGCTGTGGAACTTCACATTGGATTTTATACTTTCCCTAGCAAATATATTTTAGTTCCATCTCTACCACTAACTCCCCCTGCAAAAAGAATCCTGACAGAGTTAAAGTTAGAAAACGATAAGCTTTATGTCTTCTTTTAAGATCCCAGAGCTTTAACCAGCATTCCGTTCTTCCTCATCACCTAATATTTACTCTTTCTTCTTCTCCTTTCTTCATGGTATAGGTAGCCACAGATATTTTTGTTTATGTATTTGCATATATACATTATAAGCTAAGATCCACATATGAGGGAGAACACTTTTTTTTCTTTTTCTAAGATTATGTGACCTTGCGTAATAGTATACTTTCTAAATCAATCCATTGACCTGAAAATTTTGTGATTTTACTTTTCTCTAGGCTGAATGGTATTTCATTTTATACATCTTTTTGTCTGTTTGTTTGTTTTATGTACATTGGAATTTTGCCTCCATGTATGTCTGTGTGTGGATGCCACATCTCCTGGAACTGGCATTACAGACAGTTGTGGATGCCATGTGGATGCTGGGAATTGAACCCAGGTCCTTTGTTTGGTAGGGCAGTCAGAGTGACCAGTGCTCTTAACCACTGAGCCATCTCTTTAGTTCCCATTTTATGCATCTTAATAGGTTTTTGTTATCTGTACATCTATTGATAGACAACTAGGTTGGTTACTGTTTCTTGATATAGTAGAGCAGCAATAAACAAACATGGAGGTACAGATGTCTCTGATAGGGTATGAAACTTGATGCTCAGAAGTGACATTGATGTCCATATGGTAATTCTGTTTTTAATTTTTTTGAGGACTCTTCAAACTGATTTCCATAATGGGTTTCATGCTGTAGGTGTCTGTAGTAGATAGTTTTGGGAGAGTGTTCTATGATCCTTGGCACTTGTTGGACATAGGACTCTGCATTAAGAATGTCCGAAGGCCTCTGGAGCCCCTAAATATTTAAGTGTTGTTAGAATTTGGATGTGAGGCTCTACCTAGTAGGAGAATCAGACAGCTTGATTAAGATGAAAAAAGAATGAAAAGATGTCCTGTAGGTCTAAGGTGGGAGATGATGTCTATTGGCTAGGGTTGCATTGGTGGTGCTGAGGAAAACTGGACTACAATGTTAAATCAGGAAAGTTAGTCATGGAGAACAATGCAGTTCATGAATTGACAGTGTAGTCATAATCTTTGCCACATCCAGGATTATCCTAGGCTTGTCACAGACATGGTGAACATGGGAGCTTCTACAACCTCAGGGTCCTGTCCATCCTCAAAGTGGAGACACCCTTGTCATGCATCAGGACCAGAATTAGTGACATTTGCTAGTTTTCAAGTTTGACCTGAGCACATTTTTTTTTTTCGGTCAATAACCTACTGAATCCAGTTAGTGTTATCTGCTGGGATGCTGAGTTGCTCTTGTGCAGGTACTCATAGCTGCTGTGAATTTATGGGTGCTGTGGTCATATTATGTTCCAAAGACAAAATTATCAGTGATCTTACCAACCCCTCCAGCTCCTCTGTTTCCATACTTCTGTGATGTTCCCTGATTGTTGTTGGGTTTCTGTCCTGCCTGGTGTCTGTCCTCCTACCAGGTCCCACAGCCATTTAGCCCTAAAGAAATCACACAGAGGTCTATATTAATGATAAACTGATTGGCCCATTAGCTCAGGCTTCTTATTAACTTTTATAACTTATATTAACCCATTATTCTTATCTATGTTAGCCACATGGCTCGGTACCTTTTTTAGCGGGGCAATCACGTCTTCCTTCTTCTGTGGTTGGGACAGGATTGGGGAGGAATGGGCTTTTGTTGCACAAGGAGGGTGGCCCTTTGTTTGTCCTGGCTGCCCAGCTAGCTTACACCCGAAATAACCACACAGAAATTGTATTAATTAAATCACTGCCTGGCCCATTATCTGTATCCTCTTATTGGCTAACTCTCACATCTTAATTTAAGCCATTTTTATTAATCTGTATATCACCACGAGGTCGTGGTTTACCGGGAAAGATTCAGCATGTCTGATTCTGGCTGCTCCATGGAGGTTCTCCCACCCTGCTTTCTTTCTTCCAGAATTCAGTTCTATCTTCTCCACCTACCTAAGTTATGCCCTATCAACTAGGCCAAGGCCGTTTCTTTATTCATTATCCATTGAAAGCAACACACAAACAGAAGGAACTCCTATACCAGACTTCCTCCTTCCCAGAATTCTCTTGTTCTCATTGACCCGCCTCTACTTCCTGTCTGGTTGTCCTGCCTATACTTCCTGCCTGGCTACTGGCCAATCAGCGTTTATTTAAAATGTAATTGACAGAATATAGACATTGTCCCACACCACCCTGAGTTTGGGGGAAGTTAATATAGATGTCCTGTTTAGGTTTAGACACTTTGAAAACTTGTGAGTTTTTGCTTAAACTGCTGACTGCTACTAAGAGAAGCTTCTCTAGCCAAGGTTGGAGGCAGAATTAGCTTACAGGCATAGGTATGCATATTTAAAGACAATCTTACATGTTTTTTAGCAAAACAACAATAATAGCTTCCTTCCTAGGACTTGTAACCTTCTGACCCAAGAGCGTTTGACCAGGTTTATATTTGAATGTGAATTTCTGTAGGACAGGCCAAGAGATCCAACTCAAAAGCAGTTGGTTACCACACAATCTTTATGCCACTATTGTACCAGTGAGCACATCTTGCCTGGCTGGTAGATATTGTAGCATGCAGGACTGGCTGCAGAGATACCATTGATGTATCTTCTCCCACTGTGGTCTACATAGCACCTTCCAGCATTATGAAAGTTAGCACTTCCTGAGTCTTGAATCTCCCTTCAGTATGGAATCTTTCAACTTGGGAGAAATTACTATACATTACCTTATGCCTTCCTCTAGCTCTTAGATTCTGTCTGCCTCCTCTTCTGACCTTAGAGGAGGTAGTATGTAAATACATACATAGATGTATGAAAGGCAAAGTATTAGGCCACTATGTCTCAGCTGCAACCACTTAATTCTCAGGAGTACACCAGCAATCATAAACCTGGTAAGCTTATGGAACTTCTTTTTAATTCCTGAGACTTAAGGCTCCTCCCTCCAGGATGGAAGATTTTAATTTGGGAGAAATTGCTATGCACCAGGACAGATAAGACATGAGAAATGAGTCACATGTGTAGATGGTCCCAGAGTCCTCATTGACTACCTCATGAAGGAGAAGAATATTTTCTGAGGATGAGGAGACTTTTAGAGGCTTCCTGAGTCCCCTATGTGAAGCTCTTGAGTGAGGACGTGAAGGAGAATGTAAGTGGGTAAGGGAATAGAATGATTCGAGAGAATACCACAGGAGAGAGTGAGATGTTTTCAGTCATGTGGTCATGGCTTATATAGCAGGCTGTCTTCCTTTTTCCTTCACCCTAACTGCCCACCAGAGAGTTGCTTTGGTCAGTGTCTATATAAGTCAGGCTTTCTTGTAGGAAGCCAAATAAAATGTTTTAGTTTGTATGTCCCTCGGTGGGAGACCACTGATGCTGCTAAATCCTCTAGGAGAGGCATCCCAGCGAGGTACCATCAGTTGAAGGGAGCAGGCAAGGGAGGCAAGAAGAGAGTTCCTGTAATAGTTGGAATGAGAATGCCCCCCCCATAGGCTCATATATCTGAATATTTAATCACTAGGGAGTGGAACAATTTGAGAAAGGTTAGAATGATTAGGAGGTGTGGCCTTGTTGGAGGAAGTGTGTCACTGGGGTTGAGCTTTGAGGTTTTGAAAGGCCAAGCCAGGGCTAATCCCTCCCTGCCTGAAGCCTGATGGTTAGAAAGTAAAAGCTTTCAGCTCCTGTTCTTCCTGCCTCTCACCATGCATCCTGCCCTGATGATAATGGACTGACAACTCTCAAACTGTAAGCAAGATCCAATTAAATACTTTCTTTTATAGGAATTACCTTGGTCATAGAATCTCTTCACAGCAATAGAACAGTAACTGAGATAAGCCCTCTCTATCTATCTATCTATCTATCTATCTATCTATCTATCTATCTATCTATCTATCTATCTATTACTATATACTGCTATGTACATATATAGAGTGATAACACAAATAAAACTTACTTACCAAGGCATAAAGAGACAAAATTTTATTGAAATACTTTATGAAAGCAGCAGGTGAGTTCCCAGGGAGGGAGTGCACAGATGAAAAGAAGTGGAGTTCTTTTGGTAAGAGTCAAAAGGAAGGCAGAGACAGGAACTCCGTGAGTTCAAGGTCAACCTGCCCTACATAGAGAGTTCTAGGGCAACATAGACAGACCCTGTCTCAAAAGCAATCAAGGGAGAAGTGACTTGGTCTTAGCTTGTAGAGTCTGTATATAGGCAGATGTGTAGATGATGACATCTTGTTAAGTAGTAAAATTTACAGTATAAGTTGTTTTTCTTCAGACTGGCTATTTATACTTTGGGTTACTAAAGATTAGTTTCTACATGGTGGCCTGATCAATTCTGGGAATTGGCTTTTACCTTTGCCCCTTTGTGTCTGTAATGTATTTCAAATGTCCTCATCTTTGTTAGACAAGTCATCATGCTATTGTTCAGAAGACTTTGACAATTGGTAGACACTGTGTTACTAGAAGGTTTGAAAATATAGATTTTGGTGACTCCTAAGGATGCTGTTTGCGCTGTGATTTTTATACAGGTATAATTTAGATGAGATGGCATTTTAGTGACACTGTCTTCCTCTTTCCCCTCTCTCCCTCCCTCCTCATATAGGAATCTTTGCAGGCAGGCTTCGAGCTCTCAGATCAAATGATCCTACATCCCAGATTCTCCAGTACCTGGGACTACAGCATGTAATATATCCAGCTACTTTGAGTTCTTATAAAATCATGTGCCATCTAAATTGTTCGATTTCCTTTGACATTTACTGAATGGATATTGGCAAGTTGCTGTCTGTTGGTGTAATACTCAGGGAACATGATCAAAGATGGGTTCTGAAGAATTTAGGAGCCAGAGTATGTGCAGGAGAACTGTGAAGTGCCATCTTCTAGGTATGACATGGACTCATGAACTCACAGCATCTATGGTTATTTACATAAAATCATTGAAATCATTGACTAATAAGCTTGGCTTCTCTCTGAGGAACTACTGGCAATTGATAGTTGCTAAGGCAGAGGATTAATTTTTCTTTGGGTGTATGGCTGCTAGAATGTTGTTGGTGTGCATTCAGAAAGCACTAATTGGACTTTGTGGGTAATAAAAGCAAAAAGAAAAATAAAGGCTAGAGAAATGGCTCAGTGGTTACGAGCATTTTTGCTTTTTTGGTTTGTTTGTTTTGTTTTGTTTTTCGAGATAGTGTTTCTCTGTAGCCTTGGAGCCTGTCCGAGAACTAGCTCTTGTAGACCAGGCTGGCTTCGAACTCACAGAGATCCGCCTGCCTCTGCCTTCTGAGTGCTGGGATTAAAGGTGTGCACTGGGAGAGCAGCTTTGCTCCTGCAGAGGATGGAGGTCTGGTTCCCAGCATTCACACGGTAGCTGTCCATAACTCCAGTTTCAGGGATATGATGCCCTCTTCTGATCTCTGTGGTGCATACACATAGGCAAAATATTCATGTACATAAAATAAATAAGTCTTTAAAAGCAAAACAAAAAGTGAAGGAAACATGAAGTAAGGAGAGGCATATGTTGGGAAGAGGGGTACAGAGGGAGTGGAAGAAGTAGTTGGGGGTGAATATGATTAATACATTCTGTATTTATATGTGAAATTATCAAGTAATATGTGTAAATATTAAAAATTGTTCTTTTGGTATCACTGTTGATTATTTTACATTTACTGTTTTTCTAAATTTGTCTGAGTGAAATTGCTTTCAGGATTTTAATGTTTCCCTTGATGTAGTCACGGCACAGGCGCCATTCCCCACTTAACAAGTTTTGACAACTTGTTAGCCTAAGTGTGTTGTGTGGATAGATTCTTTCATTATTGCTGTTCACTGAACATTCAGAAAGCTAACAGGGATTCAGAAAATGCTAAATGTTTCCCTGAATCATTTAGACTGAGTGACTACTTAGTGACAACATTTATGTTGGTAATGCTCCAAGAATCTCCAGTACACTTTCATCAGTAAACTCTTATTTGTGCCTAAGAAGTTCCGAGGAAAAGCAACCTCTTGACTGTATTCTATTTTGTACATTACACTCAGTTCTAGAAAGAGAAATTGAAGTGGCCCAGTAGCATACTCCAGTCCCTGGATGTGGTCATGAGAGGAATGTGTCTACTTCACTGTTTCCTGCATGAATGTCAGTCGTAGCATTAGAACTCCTCTGTCATTGCATAGACATTTGGAGACTGCAGAATTTATGAACATCTTATTAGTTATCCACAGTGCTGTCAGTTTCACCCATTTTCTTATGCACGCATATGGGATATTTTAGGACTCAGTGACCTTTGAGGATGTGGCTGTGAACTTCACCCAGGAAGAGTGGATTTTGCTGGATCCTTTTCAGAAGAACCTATACATTAACGTGATGCTGGAAACCTGTAGTAACCTTGCTTCTGTGGGTAAGAATGTTGATGTTCCTTCACTTTGTCAGTTAGACAAGTGTTTCTTCTTTCTCTACTTTGGAATGTGGAAAGGGAAGAATTATGTGAATAAATCAGGTATGGGTACAATGCACATTAACCCTAGAAAATTTACAGTTTTTTTGAGGTTTTTAATAATTTGTGGAATTTTTTCTGGATCTGTATTTTAGGAATCAAATCAGAATACCAGACCATTGAAGAGCATTATAAACATCCTGAGAGAAATCTAAGGTAAATTCCATGTATTAGTGGGAGAAAATATATTTTGAGAAAATCTTAATGTGTTATGAAAATTTATGAACAAATAGCAAGGCAAGCACACATTTAAATTACTCACCATTAGAAAAAATTCACAGAAATAATGTAATTCCATGTAAGAAAGCTGTTCAGATTTGAAAAGCAGTTTGCTTGTAAACAGTGTTGAGAAAAGTGCATGTATGACCTTTTTTGTTCTAATAGTTTTAAGAGCCATACTGTAGAATCCCTAATCCGTTTAGTTTGAGAACAGTTAGATACTGCACAAGACATACACTTTCCCTGATTTAGGGAATAGTGGAAATCCAAAACCTACTAATGACTAAATAGTCATCAGTGAAGCAACCACTAGTAATGTGCCTGCCAGTGTTTACAGAAGTCAAATACTAGCTTTGGTCTGGGGGAATAAAGAGGGTAATCCATTTTGAGAAACCCCTACGGTATCAAATATCAATAGAAGTCCAGAAATTTCAATTCAAGTGAAATTGTGTGCATGTAATTTGTATGGGAAAGTTTTCATGTCTCATTCATCCTTTAATAGGAACATCACATCCCACCCTGGATACACACATGAGCTTGAGGAATATGGAAAGAAGCGATATAGCTCCAGTTCTCTCACAACTATTCACATATACATGGGAGCCCACAATCGGAGAGGAACCTATGAATGTGAAGTATATTCTGAATCCTTTGGTTTTCCAAGTTCACGTGGAATGTATCAGCAGATTCACAGTGGAGAACCGCCCCGTGAGCATAATCAATATGAAACAGCCTTTATTGGTCCCAGTTCATTTTGCATTCGTGGAGACACTCACACCAAAGAAAACCCTTCTGAATCTAAACTGTGTGCTACCACTCTGAATTCTTTCAACTACCTGCCGTCTCCCAGTGGAACTCCTAATGAAGAAAAGCGTTCTGGTTGTATGCAATATGGTAAAGCTTCCAGTTGTCAAAATTCCCCTCAAAGACATGAAATAACTCACACCAGGGGAAAAACATATGAGTGTAGGCAGTGTGGTAAAGTGTTCCAAGGTCACAGTTCCCTTCAAAGGCGTAAAATAATTCGTGCTGGAGAAAAACCCTATGAATGTACACAATGTGGTAAGTCATTCATTTATCCCTATTTACTTAAAATGCATGAAAGGTATCATACTGGAGAGAGACCTTATAAATGTAAGGTATGCAGTAAAGCATTTCTTTGTTCCTCTTTCCTGCAAAGACACAAGAGAACTCACACAGGAGAAAAACCGTATAAATGTAAGCAATGTGCTAAGCCCTTTAGAGGTCTCAGTAATCTTCGAGTACATGAAAGAACTCATACTGGAGAAAAGCCCTATGAGTGTAAACATTGTGGGAAAGCTCTGAGAAGTCACAGTTCCCTTCAGAGACATAAAATAGCTCATGCTGGGAAGAAACCCTATGAATGTAAGCAGTGTGGTAAGTCCTTCATTTATCCCTATTTACTTCAAACCCACGAAAGATCTCATACTGGAGAGAAACCCTACAAATGTAGCATATGCAGTAAAGCCTTTCGTTGTTCATCTTTCCTGCAAAGACATGAAAGAACTCATACAGGGGGAAAACCCTACGAGTGTAAGCAATGTGGTAAGGCTTTTACAGGTCATAGTTCCCTTCGATTACATGCAAGGTCTCACAGTGGGGAGAAACCATATAAATGTAACATTTGTAGTAAAGCCTTTCTATGCCCCTCTTTCCTTCGAAGACATGAAAGGACTCATACTGGGGAAAGGCCCTATCAATGCAAGCAATGCAGCAAAACCTTCAGAGGTCAGAGTTCTCTTCAGTTACATGAGCGATCTCATAGTGGAGAGAAACCCTATAAATGTAAGATCTGTAGTAAAGCCTTTCTGTGTTCCTCTTTCCTTCAAAGACATGAAAGGACTCACTGTGAAGAGAAACCCTATGCGTGTAAACAGTGTGGCAAAGACTTTAAAGATCAAGGCTCCTTTCAAAGACATAAGGTTTCTCATGTTGGAGAAAAACCTTACGAATGTGAACAGTGTGGTAAGTCCTTCATTTATCCATGTTTGCTCCAAGTCCATATAAGAACGCACACTGGGGAGAAACCCTATGAATGTAAGCAGTGTGACAAAGCCTTCAGAAGTCTCAGTTACCTTCGTGTCCATGAAGGAAGTCACACTGAGGAAAAGCCCTATGAATGTAGACAATGCGGCAAAACTCTCAGTTGTTCCAGTGCCCTGCAGTTACATAAGAGAACACACACTGGAGAAAAGCCCTACGTGTGTAAGCAGTGTGGGAAGGCCTTCAGGGGTTTCAGTTATCTTCGCGTCCATGAGAGGACACACACTGAAGCAAACCCCTATGAGTGTAAACGGTGTGGGAAAACTCTCAGTTGCTCCAGTTCTCTTCAGCTACATGAAAGGACACACACTGGGGAAAAGCCCTACGTGTGTAAGCAGTGTGGGAAGGCCTTCAGGGGTCTCAGTCGTCTTCGGGTCCACGAAATCATTCATACTGGGGAAAAACCCCATGAGTGTAAACTGTGTGGCAAGGCCTTCAGATATCATAGTTTACTTCGAGTGCATGAAAGGACCCACACTGGTGAAAAACCTTACGCTTGTCAACAGTGTAGTAAAGCCTTCAAAAGTCTCAGTAATCTTCGAATACATGAAAAAACTCATAGTGGTTTCTATGGCTGTAAACAGTGTGGCAAAACCCTCAGTTCTTCCAATTCCCTTCGAGCGCACGAAAGAGCACATAGTGGAGAAAAATCGTATGGCTGTAAAGAGTGTGGCAAAACCTTTAGACGCTTCAGTAATCTTCAGGTGCATGAAAAGACTCATGCTGAAGGAAAACCCTATGGATGTAAACAATGTGGCAAGTCCTTCATTTATCAGTATTTACTTGAAAAGCATGAGAAGGCTCATACTGCTGAAAAACCCTATAAATGTATGATATGCAGTAAAGCCTTTATTTGCCCTTCTTTTCTTCAAAGGCATGAAAGAATCCATAGTGGAGAAAAACCCTATGAATGTGTGCAGTGTGGTAAAGCATTCAGAGGCCTCAGTTCCCTTCAATTACATGAAAGAGCTCATGGTAGAGAGAAGCATTATGACTGTACACAGTGTGGTAAAACCTTCAGATGTCACAGTCTCCTTCAGGCACATGAGCGAACCCATACCGGTGAAAAACCCTATGAATGTGAAGAATGTGGCAAGACCTTCAAAAGTGCTGGGTACCTTCGGATACATGAAAAAACTCACAGTGGTTTCTATGAGTGTAAGCTGTGCGGGAAAGTTCTCAGCTGTTCAAGTTCTCTTCAGCTACATGAAAGAACACACACTGGAGAAAAACCCTACGAATGTAAGCAGTGTGGGAAGGCCTTCAGAAGTCAAAGTTCCCTTCGAAGACATGAAAGAATTCATGCTGGAGAGAAACCCTATGAATGTAAACAGTGTGGGAAGTCCTTCATTTATCCATGCTACCTTCAAATGCACGAGAGGTCTCATACTGGAGAGAAGCTCTATAAATGTAATATATGTAGTAAAGCCTTTCTTTATCCCTGTTTCCTTCAAATGCATGAAAGAACTCACACTGGTGAAAAGCCTTACGAATGTAAGCAGTGTGATAAAGCCTTCCGAAGTCACAGTTCTCTTCAAATGCATGAGAAAGTTCATACAGGAGAAAAACCCTATGAATGTAAACAGTGTGGTAAAGCTTTGATAAGTCATAGTTCTCTTCAGAGGCACAAAATGGCTCATGCTGGAGGAAACCGCTATGAATGTAAGCACTGTAGTAAGTCCTTCATTTATCCATATTTACTTCAGATTCATGAAAGATCTCACACTGGAGAGAGACCCTATGAATGCCAAGACTGTGGTAAAGCCTTTACATGTTACCGTTCCCTTCGAAGACATGGAAAAACACACACCTGAAGGGGGGGGAAGCCCTTATGAATGCCAACAAACATGCAAGAATGTTTAGAATTTCTAGTTCTCTTCAAATAGTGCAAGTACTGGGAAAAGAGCTAATGCATCTAAAACAAATTGCGAAGGCTTTAGAATTTTTTTGTTTGTTTGCTTGCTATGGAAAGCTTGGGAGAACTCACTGGAGAAAATTCCGTGACTCTAAGAGATGTGTTACGATCTTCAATTCCATTTGAAGACATGAAAATATCTGGTGTTAAACCCCGTGAATGAATGGAATATAATCTTCATTTCTTAAACATCCACTCAAATGCATAAATTAATGCACCATGAAGGTAGTTCTATAGAAACAGACATTGGATTGAAACTGCTGCAGTTTGGAAAGTAATGCTTATATTTTAATCACACTAAAAATCATGTGATAACTCCAATTGGAAGATGATTCTACAAATTTGTGTGTATTGAAATACTGAAGCAAATCATGTTCAAACTGTCATAGCATGAATGAAAAGCTATGTAATTTGTGAATGTATAGTGTTTACCAGTGATTTATGTTTGAAGAAAATCGCAGCAGCGCCTGATAGTGCAGGCCTGTCCTCTTGAGGACTGTGGTTTTGAGGCAGGAGGTAAGTTCAGGGCCTGTCCAGACAACTTAGTGAGACCAATCTCAATAAAAATTGAAAAAGATATAGATATCTTATAGTAGCTCATTCATTTAGCACTGGTCTCCCAGTGTAATTCCCAGTCCCACCATCAAGAGAAATGAGAACGTCCCTAGGTAATGAATTTCTATTTCTTTTGCAGGAAAATATTGAGGTGAAGGCTTTCTAAGTGTAGACACAAACTTTTAACTAATTGCTGGTATAAATTGTTAGACAATTTCCTAATCATAGTGTATCCTTATAGTGTAGCCTACTGTACACTTAAACTACGTGGTATAATTCAAGACTCTTCTAGTCTGTGGAATGTAGCTTCATTGCGTATTTTAGTCATAACACCAATAAATACATATGAAACAAAAGATTTGGTATAAAAATAAATGTTCTACAAATGAAGAATACTTACTGTGGGCAGAGTTTTTAAGGACTAGATTTTCTTCTATCAGAGACTTTTAGGTGAATATAAAGTCATTGGACACATTAATCTACTGTAACTCTTATCAACACTGTAGACTTTGTTTATAGTATATTGTTTGCCTAAAGACACTGTAGGCTTCATTTATAGCATATTGATGTTTTCCCAAAGAATACATTAGCTTATAGCTTTTCACAGTGTGTATAAACTTAATACTTATGATTTTTGTAATAACACTGTTTAAAATGTAGCCATTTACGATTGCTTAAAACTGTTTCTTTGTATGCTTATTCTTTAATTATTGCTTTGTATATTTTTTTTAAAAATTGTTTGTGAAAAAATGTTATCATTTAGAACACTGAGGCAAGAGGTTGGTGTTTGTAGCTATCCCTGATTATATGCTGAGACACTGAGACCTAGAATAACCAAGTCATGACAACCTGATACCTTGCATGTTTTGTCTGTCATAGAAACTTTTCAGGAACAGTAAAATGTATAGAACTGATGACAATTCTTTCTTAAGCAGTCCTTTGAGAAGGACCTGTTAAGTTCTTGAAAAAGTCTCACTTTCCTGAAATAAACACATGGTAGTGTCCTTATTGGTGTTTTTCATTGTTGATTTGTTGTAAGTAGGTGAAACACCATGCACATTTCTATGTTAAAGGAAATCTTTTGGTATTAAGTTTAAGCTTTCAAATGTATGACGGGTCTATTGAGGTCTGTAATTGCTTTTGAATTTTTTGGGCCCTTTTTGTCCTCTTGCAGTTTCTTTGAGATTGGAGACTTTTGAAATAAAATTAGCTGCAGTATAAGATTGCCATAAGCCCAGGGAAGATGGGATGGTGTGTTTTAATTTGAATATGAAATTGTCCCCACAAAGTCTTGTGGTTGGACACAGATTTTTAGTCTGTGGTTCCTGATTTCTTACTGGATTGCAATAACTGTGATTCAAAAAACACGTGGTAATATTTAAAGGTTTTGAACATAGTGATTAAAAATTCAGATTTATATGTACATTGATTTTCATATCACTGGCATCACTCACCCATGTTGTATCATGTGATTTAACTGTACTTCCACTTTGTTCTGATCATGCAACATGTGTATTGTATGTGATGTCATGCCATGCCATGCAATTAACATAATAACTCTTTGAAGCACCTTAGCTCACACATAAGACTTGCTGAATGTTGCAAATTGAAATAATTTTACTAAATACCCAGAGTTTTCTGCTTTTATGGAAATACTGATTTAATTGTGGAAACCAGACTTTTCTATTTCTCAGGTGTCATTCATCAACATATAAACACCAAATTAATTTATCTTTGTATTGTATAGTATAGTGTAGCTTTAAAAATTGCTTAACTTGCTCAGTGGTGGTGGTGCATGCTTTTAATCCCAGCACTTGGGAGGCAGAAGCAGGAGGATTCCTGTGAGTTTGAGGTTAGCCAGGTCTACAGAGTGAGTGTTAAGACAGGCTCTAACGCTACAAAGAGAAACCTTGTCTCTAAAAACCAACAAAAAAATTTCTTGAGTTACTTACTTGTATTTTATTTTAAAAAAGAATCATTCAATAATTATTGGGTAGCAATAAAGAAAAATATTTTAACAATTTAGGAAATGGCCCTAAGTGTATTTCTGCCTTTATTTATGTGATGTTCTCCATATTTGACAATTGTAAAACCAAAGTATCAATTAACTCTGAAAAACATTCTCTATAAGCTACACTACCAAATATTCAGCTAAGATTTTATCTTTTATGTAAAAATAAACATGCCCATTCTATTAATATACAAATTTACTTTCATGTTATTAAATTATAAGATATATTCACCAAATTGTTTTTCAGTAGATTTCTTTGATTAATTAACAGTAAACATATCATTTGAATACCCACTTCATACCTATGTATATTTCTCAGGGTTGCATAACAATTTCTTATACAAAAGGAGTCACAAATAAAAAACTGAATTATTCCTGTGGTCTCCAGTTTATGACACTGTTTGCAGGGGTGAAAAAACCTTTGGCAGGTATGGCCTAGCTAGAGTTAAGTGGGTCTATGAAAATCAGGCTTTCAGAATTACAACCATGCCCCAGTTCTTGGCTATCTTTCTCTGTCCTTGTACTATTAAGGTAAAGACTTACAGGCACATAGTCTGGCTACCATGGAGACACTGTCACATTGTGTATTATTTCCATGCCATGATAGACTGTATCATCTTAAACCACATCAAGAAACATTTCCATAAATTCATTAGAGTGAGGGGAAGAGGGAGAGAGAGAGATGGTGTGGGAAGTCCTTCTGGATATGTATTGCTTTTATTGGCTAATAAAGTAGCTGCTTTTGTCCAATGGCTTAATAGAATATAGCCAGGCTGGGAGATGTTAAGATGGGAGCATAGACCCCAGCCCCTTGCATCTATCCCAGCCTCCAGGCCTGAGAGTTTATATTGGTCTGGATTTCATATCCCAGCAGGCCAGGTCCTGACCCCTCCCTGGGGGGGAGGTCAGTACCACTCCCAAGAATATTTAAGTGAACTCCCCAGAAGAGGAACACATGGTCTCCCTTTCTCCATCCTGGTGGTGGTCACATTTGGGCGGCTTCCCAGTTCCCCCTCAGGGCCACCCGAGAGGGCAGAACTCCCATTAAACCTGGATATCTCTTAATTTGGCTTGTTTTGATTTGCTTGATTGGGAATTTGCATCAGTGGAGAGCTTGCGTTAGGAAAATATTCCTAATCTCTTGGAGGTCCCACCGAGATAGGGCAGGCCCTAGTCTACAATCTGGGTTCTCCAGGCCATGCTTAAACCGGCTTCTGGGCTACAGCAGCTGCGTCTTGGTGAGTCCCTTTTCTTGTCTATGCTATAGGGTTTTGGGGGGACCCATTCGTACTTATTTTTGTCGTTTTCGGATTCCTGTCAAGGTCACAGCTCGTGCCAGGGTTTCGATTCCCAGCGGCGGTCATTCCGGCAAGACCGAGCTTGACTGAGGTGGAAATCTGTTTGTTTTAGGATGCCAGGCATTCAATTTCCATGGCCCCATTTGGATCTAAGGCCCATTTTGGCGGACATGCTGGAGTGGACTTAGGTCACGTGGTTGGGCATAAACTTTAAAATGGGCACTTACAGTTCAAAGCCAGATCCCGTTGCCCCTGTAATACCTCTTACTAAGAGACCCCAACCGATTTTTCATAAGTGAACTAAAATGAATTGGGTAATGGAAAAACTACAAAGCGTGACAAACAGGTTTGGCCATTGCACTCCAGCAGATTCTTCTCCCCCCCCCCCCCCCCCCCCCCCCCCCCCCCCCCCCCGGGTAGGAAGACTAACAATTAACAGGACCGGTTGCAAGTCTTCTAGGCAGATGGTTATCAGAACCAGTCGAGTGATTACCAGACTGTAAACTGAGTCACAATGGAACAGGCAGGATGTCATGTACAGAATGTTACACCCAGCAGATGTCACGTATTTGAGGTTTTTCTGAGAATAGGCTGAACTATGCTAATTTCGTTCCGGGTTGAACTCCAGTTTGAATGTCTAGACCAATCCCAATTGCACCCATACCCCATATTATAATTCATGTAAAACTTGTGGGTTTCATCTATAAAAGCTTGCTTACTCGGATGCTCGGGGTGCTTAACTATCCCGAAGCTATGCACCCACTTGTGCAATCGTGAAATAAACCTCATGCTTTTGCATCTGATGGCCTGGTTATTGAGTCTGGGGCCTCCTCGGTGATAAGACCACTTCAGGGGTCTTTCATTTTGGAGGTCCCACCGAGATTGGGAGACCCCCCCGACTCAATTCTGGGACCCCTCAGGAGGTAAGTCTGGCCAGCATCAGTTTGTTCCGTACGGTTTCTGTAAGTCTGGTGCCAGTGTCTGTACCGTACGTATGGCTCTGTATTGGAGTCACGAGGGAGGTTGACGAACCCAGGAACTCTGACACTTAATCCTGGGGGACGCTCCAGGATTGTTTGGGGCAAAGGGGGTGAGCAGGCTGTCCTCCTTCCTGGAGAACAGGGGTTTCTTCCCCACCTCAGTCTGAGTTGTTGCTTTCGGCTTTACACCAAATTGGTGCCACATGGCTTCTGGCCTGTGTTGTCTGTTTTGTGTTTCGTTGTGCCAGCTGTCTATTCTGGTTTTTGTGTCCCCGAGATGGGTCAAGCAATAACTACTCCTTTAAGTTTGACTCTAGATCATTGGAAAGAAGTCCAGGACCATGCTAGCAACCAGTCGGTCGAAGTCAAAAAGAAGAAATGGATGATCTTCTACAGTTCCGAATGGCCAACCTTCAACATTGGCTGGCCACGGGACAGGACCTTTAACCTTGATATTATCTTGCAGGTTAAGGAGAAAGTTTTTAATCCAGGTTCCCACGGACACCCAAATCAAGTGACTTATATTATCACTTGGGAAAGCCTGGCGTATGACCCACCACCATGCGTTGCGCCTTTTGTCATCAAGAAACCCCCACTCCAGGCCCTTACTCCTACTCCCATTCTGTCAGCCCTAACCCCTTCCCTCCCTGCCCCCAGTCCTTCCTGTTCTGCCATTTATCCAGGTTTAGAAAAAGAAACTCCTAAACCAAAACCTGTGCTATCAGCCGCCGAGATCCCAGCAGGGGGCCAGAATGGAGGGGCCCACTGCGCTGCTCCCCGACAGCACCTCTCCTTCAGCAGAAGATGATAGACCAGAATCTTCACAAGTCGCCTCATGCCTCAGGGGAAGGCAGGAGGATGGGGGGGACAGAAGTCAGGTATTCGCCTTGAGGGCTACTGGGGGACCAGGGGAGCAGATTTTTCAATACTGGCCTTTTTCGGCCTCTGAGCTCTATAACTGGAAGACTCACAACGCCCCTTTCTCCAAGGATCCAGTTGCACTTACTAGCCTTATAGAGTCCATCTTACTAACCCACCAGCCCACTTGGGATGATTGTCAGCAACTCTTACAGGCTCTATTAACCTCGGAGGAGAGACAGCGCATCATGCTAGAGGCCAGGAAGAACGTCCCAGGTGACAACGGGATCCCAACCCAAATGCCAAACGAGATTGATGTGACATTCCCCCTCACCCGACCCAACTGGGACCACAACACCTCAGCCGGCCCATCTGCAAGCCTTGCACTTGGTGCAACGTGAGATCTGGAAGCCCCTGGTGGCTGCCTACAAGGGCATTGGGCCACCATCCTGTCCACACCCGTTCCAAATTGGAGACTCTGTCCTCATTCACAGACACCAGACTAAGAGCCTCGAGCCTCGCTGGAAGGGACCACATACTGTGCTTCTCACCACTCCAACAGCACTCAAGGTGGCCGGATTGCTGCCTGGGTCCACACCTCACACATGAAAGCAGCGCCTCGGAGTGACTTTTCTCCCCAATCGACACCAAAATGGAAGCTCCAACGCTCACAAAACCCACTAACGATAAGACTCACACGATCTTAATAATTCTGATACTCTTAACTACTGACTTAAAAGTATGGGCTGCAGACACGGTCAGCCCTCATGTTCCCCAACAACTTACATGGCAAGTCTCTTCCCAAACAGGGGAAGTCATCTGGGCCGTAACTAAGGAAGCCCCCCGCCGGGACATGGTGGCCCCCACTCAACCCTGACTTCTGTCAGTTAGCAGCGGGACTAGATAACTGGGATATTTCCACCTATCACCATCAAGATCTACCGGTAGGATCCGCTTATTCCCCCAGTGTCCCTAATGAGATGGGGACAGGATGCAGGAACACAGGCAGAAGACGATTACTGGAAACAAAACATTTCTATGTTTGTCCTCGGGATGATCGTGGCCGAGCTCTGGCCAAGAAATGTGGTGGCCTGGAATCCTTCTACTGTGTGGCTTGGGGATGTGAGACTACCGGGGGTGCTTATTAGAAGCCAAGCTCTTCCTGGGATTGGATAGAGGTAAACAAAGGTGACGGCTGGGAACGACGTGCGACACCTCAGCTACATGCCTGCCCCTCAATATAACATTCACTCAGAAAGGGAAACAAAATCATGTAGATTGGGTTTTTGGGAGAGTTTGGGGACTCTGATGGCATATGCAGCCCTATAATATAGATAAGGGAATTATATTTAAAATCAACTTAAAGCTCAGCCCAGTCCCCCATACACCACTATTGGTGGGACCGAACTCTGTTCTGGTGGATCAGAAAAGCCCTACTCAAACCAGAGACCAGTCCCATATGGAAGCTACAAAGACTCCAGGGACACCAAGTCTCTCCCCCCAGACAGATGTCCAACTCCCAGGAACAGGAGACAGGCTTTTGAATCTAATATCAGGGGCCTACTCAGCCCTAAATACCTCCCGCTGCTGGCTATGTTTGACTGCAGGGCCCCCATATTATGAAGGGATAGTGGTAAAAGGCAATGTCACCAACACCACAGTACTCCCTGAGGCTTGTGGACTCTCCAGTATACATAAACTAACCTTGCCCCAGGTAGGAGGAAAGGGGCTCTGTTTGGGTAATGCACCCTCTAGCCACCAGTCATTATGCAGTACCACTTCCCAGGTTCCTCTGGGGGATTACTATCTGCTGCCCCCAGGGGGAACATGGTGGGCCTGTGGTATCTGAGGCATCTAGCCTCAACCAAACGGAGAACTTCTGTGTCCTGACTCAGGTCATGCCAAGGATTCTATACCACCCTGAAAAAACAATCCTAAACCTTTACGAGCACAAGGGTAGAACAAAAAAGGAGCCAGTGACCCTTACTCTAGCCCTCTTGCTTGGGGTAGGGGGTATAACTACGGGAATAGGCACGGGGACAGCAGCTATCGCGCAAGGCCAGCATTTGGCCCAATTGCAAGCTGCCATCAATATGGATATTAAAGTCCCGAAAGTGGCTATAACCTTGCTGGAAGAATCAATCACTTCCCTCAGTGAGATGGTGTTACAAAACCAGAGGGGATTAGACTCACTCTTTCTCCAGGAAGGTGGGCTCTGTGTTGCTCTAGGAGAAGAATGTTGCTTTTATAAAGATAACTCTGGGTCCATCAAAGAGTCAATAAAACAGCTTAGGAAGAGACTGGAGGACAGACAAAAAAGAATTGACGCCCAGCAAGGCTGGTTTGAAGGATGGTTCAACAAATCCCCTTGGATGACCACTCTGGTATCCACAATTATAGGTCCTTTATTCATACTACTGCTTCTGCTAACATTTGGTCCATGCATATTGAACCGCGTAATACAATTCATAAAAGATAGGCTATCCACAGTCCAAACATTGGTCCTTACCCAGCAATACCATATCCTGAAACAACAGGAGGAGTCCAATGTTTAACCAGATGGTTTTAAGATTAAAACCATGCACAAGAAAAAGGGGGAAATGAGAGACCCCAACTGATTTTTCATAAGTGAACTAAATGAATTGGGTAATGGAAAAACTACAAAGCGTGACAAACAGGTTTGGCCATTGCACTCCAGCAGGTCTTCCCTACCCCCACCCGCACCGGGCAGGAAGACCGGTTGCAAGTCTTCTAGGCAGATGGTTATCAGAACTGGTTGAATGATTACCAGACTGTAAAGTGAGTCACAATAGAACAGGCAGGATGTCATGTACAGAATGTTACAACCAGCAGATGTCACGTATTTGAGGTTTTTCTGGGAATAGGCTGAACTATGCTAATTTCGTTCCGGGTTGAACTCCAGTTTGAAGTCTAGACCAATCCTAATTGCACCCATACCCCATATTATAATTCATGTAAAACTTGTGGGTTTCGTCTATAAAAGCTTTCTTACTCGGATGCTCGGGGTGCTTAGCTATCCCGAAGCTATGCACTTGCTTGCGCAATCTTGAAATAAACCTCATGCTTTTGCATCTGACGGCCTGGTTATTGAGTCTGGGGGCTCCTTGGTGATAAGGGGGGGTCTTTCATTACAAAAATTATTTTTAAATTGAGCCTGTCTGATACAATCTGTACCAAACGGCTAATTTCCCTATGTCTTAAGCTTACCACCCTCTGGGACCTAAAAAAAATTTTTTTTGGCACTGTAAGGACAAATAGACAGAGGTTACATATGTCCATGGTTTTTGGGCTCTGCGCTCTCGTCCCCTACCCCCCTTAGTAGCCAGCACCAAGTCTCACAGCACCATGCTGCCAGAGGCACTGGCCCCTCCCCCACTCCCTCGAACCCAAACTTCCCAACCCCCTCCTGTGGAGCAACATTCTTTCCCCTCCCTTCCCAATTCGGAGGTTCAAGGTCAACTTCCACCTTCCCCTCCCCCTCCTACCCCACTGCTTCACTCCTGGACCCCGTCTGCGCACTGGGCTAGCTTCTCCCAATCCTCTCAGTGCTCCTTTTGCTCTTCCAAATCTCTCTCAGATAGAAAAGCGGCTAGGTTTGTTTTGTACTAATTCTTCTGCTTACCCATTTTATCTCTTAGTCAATACCAGATATTAGGAAAGAGTTAAGAGAGGTTGAGCATGGTCCCCAAACTCCTATACGAGAATTGGTGAAATGGCCTTTAAAGTTTTTAATGCCCAAGAGAAATAAGCTGAGTCTTCCTGACAGACAAAGCTACAACAATCTACAGGTCCAGGCCTTAGCAGCTGCTCTAAGGTCACAGAAATGGGGACAAGGGAAGCCAACCATAGGGCTCTACCCTGATAGAGCCCAGCCTAAGTCAACCTCACTGGCAAACTGTTTCAAGTGTGGCCTAAATGGTCACGTGGTACAATATTGCACTATGCCTCCTCCGAGGTTATGCTCTATCTGCCAGCAACCTGGACACTGGAAATCACAATACAGTTCTTTTCAGGGACCTCCACGCCAGTGAAACTGGGATTCTTGACTGCATTGTCAAAAAGAATTCTATCAGTAAAGAGCAGAACTGGGGTTTTATTATTTGTGTGTGTGTGTGCAAGTGTGCATACTCATGTGCCATGTGTATGTGTGCATGTGTGCCATGGCATCCAATGGAAAAGTTAGGGAACAATTTTACCTTCCACTGAGTTTGAGGCAGGGTCTCTTGTTTGCCATTCCATACCCATAATTATCTAAGGACTACTCTGTCTCTGCCCCCATCTTGTCACAGGTACACTGGGATTACAAACATGCACAGCTGTATTTGCCTTTACTTGTGTTCTAGGGATGTGAACTCAGGTCCTCGGTTGCAGGGCAAACACCTTATCCACTGAAGCCATCCTTTCATCCCTGCAGTTTATTAAGAAGTTTTAAGCATACATTTAAGCATAGGTATTAGCAAGAAAGGCACTTCAGGACAAATGTGGGCTTGTCAAGGAGAGTCACACTTAAGTGCTATAAAAGCTGCATATACAACTTTTGTGACTTCAGAAGTTACAGCTCCAACAGCTCATAAAGGACTTTTTCTCTCCATTTTAGTAAACCAGATCATGGGTTGTTTCCTGAGGTGCCTTGGATGGGATTGCAATGTCTAGCTCTTAGAGACAGCATGGTGCGGTCCTGAATTCTACCATCTCCACTAAGATCTCCAGACCACCCCACTGTCTATGTAACTCAGCCTGCCTGACAGGAATGATACCCTGAAGAGGCATTTATGTCTCTCTCTTTGGCCAACAGGCTATTGAAACACATTAGAATTTTCCCAGGAATCTCATCCTGAAATAAAAGGCTGAGGACAGCCAGTGGAGGAACTTATATATGGGAGAAACATTTATAAGTCTGATTTTCTACCACACTGTCAAGAAAGGAGCAGAGAGTAGGGAGGAGGGTGGACTACACCTCACACCCTGGTTGAATTGCTTAGTTAGTTAAGCTTATCGCTGGCCGATGTCTCTATTCTGTAGCTCTGGCTCTCCTGGAACTTGCTCTGTAGACCAGGCTGACTTCAAAATCACAGGTGATCCACCTGCCTCTGCCTCCCAAGTGCTGGGATTTAGGTAAGGTGCGTGCCACCATGCTTGGCTGCTTTTCACTATTAACTTCGTGGCAGGATGAGTAGCAAAGGCTGTTTCATTCGGGTAGCCAGGATGCAAGCTCTGGTCCGAATTCGAGTAACAGAAGGGAGCTCCCATCAAATGCTGCCGTCACGCCTTAAACGCCAGTTTTCCCACTATGAGCAATATTGTTTTTCTTTATTATTGAGTCTGTTATATCCACATTAAAGGATTAGGGCAGAGTTCTTCTCATTTTATAGATAGGGAAACCCAGGCTCACAGAGATAAGTGGTTTCCTACTATACTTATGCACAACTGCTCCTCTTCTTATCCCTCCATTCTAGTGATTCGTTAAAGTTGAAAATGAAGCCACCTTCATCTTCACCCCACCTAAGCTAAACAGGATGAGAGGACTGTGATCACTTGGAAGCTCAGTTGAGGCAGGTTTATGATTTAAGGTCAACCGTGGTACACAACAGAGTGGTGTGCAATCTCCCCCGCCCACCTCCCGAACCTCCTAGCAGCCTCTAGAGCCTAAGTTCGCAAAAGGCTTGAAACCGGTCCAGGATCCGGGTGGCGAACCAGTGGTAATGCAGAGGCTCCGGAAGGTCCTCCCACTCCCCAGTCTCCCTTGCTCTCCTCGGCTCCGCCCCACGCCCGTTTTCTGGGGGTCTCTGCAGTGGCGTTCCAGGGCGGGCGGTGTAGACGCTGACGAGTGGAGGAGCCTGCGCGCACTCGGTGAGGAGCAAGGAGGCCCGGGCGCTGGCACAGCGAGGGGCTGACCGAGGCGACAATTTAGCGCCAGGTCCGGGGGGGTGAGGGAGTGTCTCGTTTTGCAGCTACGCTTTGCGTAATCCCCTTTGTACGACCTCAGGGCAGACCGAGGCGACAGGGTCTTTGGTGCCGGGACACTGTGGCCCGGATACTCCCCTGCTCTCTGTCTGCTGGCCGCCCACTCGGTCTCCTGTGTTCTCGGGTCCCCTTTCCCCTTGGGAACCCTGGCATCTCTTCATGTCCCCAGGGATCCCTTCTGAAAGATTTCCAGGCTAGGGTTAAAGAGAGCTCCCAAAGCCCCTTTCCGTACCCAAGCAGTTTCTTGTCTGTGTGATCCTGAGGATATCTGCCTGTCCAGTATAGAACAGGATTGTGTCTTCAGCCCTTTCTGTGGCAGTGTGTGAGGAAAGAGATCGCCATGCTTTCTGCCCTTTGTGCAGTTACCTCCCGTGTCAGGCCCTGCACAAAGATAAAGTGAGAGCGGCAGCCTCAGCCCTGCAAACTCGTACTTCCCAGTGAGAACAGGTTTGGCTTCAGTGTTAGAAGGTTTGCGGCGAATTTACAAAAGTTAGTGTCCTATTTAACACAGTGAACAAGTGGCTTGCCCTCAGGATAACAGGTTTTCTGCATTTGTATAGAGTCTGTGTGTTCTGCAGTGGGGAATTCGTTCCCAAGTGTGACTCATTTTTCTACTCAAAAAACTTTTTACTCTGTGAATGGCCGGCAAAGGGTTGGGGAGAGGACGGGCAAAACTTTTCCAGGCTTTCACAGCTACTGGGAAAATCACTTTTCATGATTTTTTTTAAAAAAACAGTTTCTGTCAGGCTCCTCCATGCCTCTGAATTTTAAGCTTGTTGTCAAGACCTTGGAGAGTAGATATTTGGTACTCTTCAGTGTTACTTTTATGGGTTTTCCAAATGTAGAGCAAAGCTCAGTCTCTAGACAATGAAATAGTTCACTGGATTCTGAGAAGGTGGTTTACCTTGATGGTGGAGTAGTAGAAACTTCTCAGGAATGTCCTATAATGCTTTGCCTAGCTTTTAATTGTTTTAAAAGTATTTTTATCTTTATCCCATGCACTATATTTTGATTATATTTCCTGAGTCCACATTCCACCTATTATCAATCTGATTATTACTACCAATAGACTTATTTGTTTTGAGAGAGGTCTTGCTTGTTTTGAGACACAGTCGAACTTACAGAGATTTACTTGCCTTCCTAATGTTGGGATTAAAAGCATGCAAAACCACTCTGGACTGCACTGTTGTTTGTTCTTAACAACTTCGTTTGAAAATTTTCAGTTAAGCTATAAATAGCATTTGTGTTTTTAGATAGTTGAATAGAAATTGATGTGTGTAAATTTTTTTTGGGGGGGATAGTCTCTTAACCTCTTACCTCTCTGGCTGGCCTGGAACCTGCTATGTAGAGCAGGCTAACCTTGAATTCAGAGAGATCCTTCTGCCTCTTCCTGAGTGCTGAGAGTAAAGGTATGTACTACTATGTTCAGCCATGTGATGTGTTCTTAAATACTGCTTACTTATCAGAAACACATAAGAGTGTTACTTCCAATTGTTCTGGGATTCCAATGTAGACTAAAGACCAGCTGAGACACCCAGACTTGTGGACTGAATAACTCCCAGATTCTTGGCCTTTCCATTGGGGGATACAACTATTGTTAGATGAGCCAGATTGATTCTTTTAGTTCTATATCCCTTTAGAGAATCCTCTATGTGAATAAAATCATGACTTTTCCTTCACTGGGAATTGAATTTTCAGTTGACTTGCTGGTTCTTTCAGATCTGTAAGGATGATGTTCAACTCCTTTCTGGTTTGTATTTATTTTTAGATTTATTTATTTTACGTTTGAAGTGATTACTTATATTCTATTACTTGGGAATCAGATATTGGGGTAAAAACCTAATTAATCAGAGAAGTGGCAGAGAAGCGACCAGTGACCTCCCCTTACCACCTCCTTCCTCAATCCGAAAGGGCCTTTGAATTTTTGGAAGCCCCTCCCTCTTACTTCCTGTGTCTTTCTGTGTGTCCTGTGTCCTCTAAAACCACTATGGATAATTTTGGTTCCCTAGTAGCTAGCTTTGTCCTTTGATTTAAGGTCAGAGTGCATTCAAAATATCCCACAACATAGGAGTATGAGTATTTTGCCTGCATGCATGTATGTATCTTGTGACTGAGGAGGCACTGGATTACCTAGACCTGAAGTTATAGATGGTTGTCACCTTCCATGTGGGTGCTAGGAACTCAAACCTTGTCCTTTGCATGAGCAAGCAGCAAGTCAGCAAGTGCTCTTAACTGCTGAGCTATCTCTCTAATCCATATTTTTATAAGTATGTTTAGAATTGCATTTCTTGTTTCTGCAGTTGGTGTCTTTATTTTCTCCTTTGTTTAAAGTTTTTTTTTTCTTTTTTTAATGTGCATGTGTTTGTGCCATGGGTGCCAGGTCTTCTGGAACTGGAGTTACAGACAGATGTGAGCTGCCATGTGGGTGCTGGGAATTGAACGCGGGTGTAGTAAAGAGCGAGCGGGCTGCTTGTCGTCCCAGCCACTCTTGGCTGTGTCCCGCTGCCTGGCTAGCTTAACTCCCGAAATAATTATACGGAAATTGTATTAATTAAATTACTGCCTAGCCCATTAGTTCTCGCCTCTTATTGGCTAACTCTCACATATTCGTTTAACCCATCTCCATTAATGTGTACCACCACTTGACTGTGGCTTTCCAGCATGAGTCTAATTAGTGTCCATCTCAGGCAGGAGAAACATGGCGTCTGCCACCCTGCCTTCTTCCCAGCATTCCGTTCTGTCTACTCCGCCCACCTAAGGGCTGCCGTATCAAAAGGCCAAGGCAGTCTCTTTATTCAACCAACGAAAGCAACACACAAACAGAAGGACCTCCTATACCACATGGGTCCTATGGAAGAGCGGCCAATGATCTTAAACACTGAGCCATCTTTTCAGCCCTAAAGTTTTCTTCCTCTGCTTTAAGGTGAATTGATGATGGGGCATTTTGGTATAAAATGTGTATGTGTGAGAGGAAGCAAGAGAGAGGGGGAAGAGAGAGAGCACTTTTTGAATCACTGGGTTTATACTTTAATTTGAAAAATTTGGCAACATCGTTTAGATCTTTTTAATCCTTACACCCTTTTAAGGAGGCAGTTACCGTTTGCTATGGCAGCTCTTATGCAGCTCACTGACGTTCCGTTCATTTTTTTCTGGGTCCTTGTTAGCTTCTGTTGCTAGAACTTTAGTTTGTTCTTACTTATCCATCTGGTTTTATTTTATTTTTTGTAAATCTAAGATATTTGCACCTCTATAGATTTCTGTCTATTTGCTTTTAGTTCTGAAGCATTTTATGGTAAAATATGCATACCTAGATTTACTGTTTCAACATTTTAAGGACACAAGTTAAGTGCATTTATTATGTCATGCTGCCATTTGAGGGGGTGTAGGTAAAGACGGCTCATTCATTTCCTGGCCTCCCAGACCCAAATAATCATACAGAACTATATTAATTACAATATTGCTTGGCCTATTAGCTCAGGCTTCTTATTAACTATTATACCTTAAATTAACTTATTTCTATTAATCTGTGTATTGCTGTGAGGCTGTGGCCTACTGGTAAGGTTTTGGTATGTCCTCCTTCGGCAGCTGTGTGGCACCTCCCTAACTCCGTCTGCTCTCTCTCTCTCTCTCTCTCTCTCTCTCTCTCTCTCTCTCTCTCTCTCTCTCTCTCTTCAAGCCTGGATATATTCTGCCCTGCCATAGGCCATAGTAGCTTCATCCATTAACAAAAGCAACACATATACAGAAGTACATCCCACATCATCTCCCCCTTTCTGTCTAATTAAAAAGGAAGGTTTTAACTTTAATATAGTAAAATTACATATACAAAACATTTGTCAAGCAAGAATTATAGTTACTATATTTCTTCGTGAGTCTAAAGTTTCATAACTAATTTATCTTTTATCATAACGAAGGAAAACTATAACTATTTGTCTTCAGCTCTGTCAAAGACTCCAGAAGGATGTAGTGTTACCTTAGTAAACAGACAGTATATTGTAAGCAACTTCCAAAACTCTAGAATTGACAGAGACATCTCATTGCCTGGAAAGTCACCCAAAGTTCTTCCGTAACATTGGGGCATCCATCTTCAGCCTAAAGGTCCATAATATTTAGCAGACTTTTCCATGCAGCAGGAAATTTGAAGATCTGTTCAGTCTTGTAATGGCAAAGTTTATCAGTTGCTTTCTTCTCTGTCCTGCAAAATGTGTGGCAGTTCTTTCATGAAGCAGGGACCCTGAAGGACTGTCTCTTACCTTCTTTTGCAAAGTTCAGCAATTACTTTTCTGTGGGTACTGAATGCCTCTCTTAAAGGAGCCGCACCTCTGCTTGCTGCCAGCAAACAGAGCCTATCTGAAAAAAGGAGGCTACCAAGAAGCTGTGCTTAACTTTGTTCTTTTTGTGTCTAGAATTCCTTCCCAAGCTCTCTGAGTTTTCATGTGGATGTAGTTGCCCCATGCTGGCGCCATTTTGTAGGTAGAGACTGCTCTTTTGTTTCTCAGCTGCCCTGACCCAAATAATAACACAGAAACTATATTAGTTGCAACACTGTTTGGCCTATTAGCTTAGGCTTCTTATTAACTAACTCTTATATCTTAAATTAACCCATTACTACTGATCTGTGTATCGCCATGAGGCTGTTTTTCTCCTTCATCAGCTACGTGGCATCTTCCTGACTCCGCCTACTCTCTCTCTATATTCTTTCCAGCCTGGCTATATTCTGCCCTGCTCTATATTTTATTCATTAACCAATAAACGCAACACATATACAGAAGGACATCCCACATCAGGGAGCTTTGCAGGTGTTACAGGCAGGGAAGCAAACCTCGAAGAGGTGAGAAAGAAAGCTCAGATTAGATTGACTTTGTCCACCTGGATCAAACTTGGGGAAGTCTGATGCCAGGTGGTTATATAATAGAACAGTAACAGAATATCAGACATCATAGAATGTGGGAAAAAGTTTCCAGGCAATAGTCATTTATTCCCATTCCAGGTTTCCAGGCAACATGAAGTTTAAGGTGAGGCAACCTTGAAGGTAGGTTCTGTTTCTAGAATGCCTAGGATTTGCTGTGGTCTCTGAGATAGCATAGAGGTCAGCAGGCCATAAAGTACCTGTGACTAAAGATGGGGGTCTACTAACCAGGAGCTAAAGATAAAAGGCCTAGGGAGGAAGAGTCTGGGATTTGCATTTTTTGGTGAGGATACCGGGTCATTAACAACCTGCACTCTCAGCTTTCTGGGTAGAATGCAGGTATTTTATCTTTTCCATTGAGGAGACACCCTCACATGTTTAACATTCCTGTTTTCCCTAGTGATCCATGGGCAAAAGGAGCTTTGTGCCCCTAACAACCATCACTGCTGTCGATACCCTTAGCAATTCCTTTTTGTGTGTTTGCTTCTTTGAGACGGGGTCTCTGTAGCTCAGGCTAGCCTGAAACGTTTGGTCCTTCTGGCTCAGCCTCTGTAATTCAAGAGCTGAGTACAGATGTGCGCCGCTGCACTCAGATTTTCTCATTTCAGACAGAGCCGAGAGGTTTAGTGTCCTGGCTGTTCTTCCATATGTCAGGGCGTTTGCTTCTTGGCACTCCCATTTTGTATCATGAAAGCAAGACTTTATCATTATTATTCTATATCAATAGCGCCTCTCATGTATGTGTCCTTCCCTCTACTAATATGGTACAGTGCAACAAAGGCCTCTTTGGTAAGGCATGATTGCATTCTGGAAGTAAATACTTCATTCGTAGTTATCTTTCTATGCTGCTCCTGCTGTTAAGGATGTGTGGAATTCCCTGAGGTTTCCTTTTCCTGTAATGCCACTGTCTGTCTTGGAGCCAAAGTGATAGTGGTTTCAGGGAATGAATTAAAAGGGCTTCTCCTCCAGTTGTCTGGAAGAGCTTGTAGAGGGTCTCCTAGGTCTTCCTTAAATATGTGGTAGATTTTACCAGTGAATCCATATAGTTAATCGTTGGAGGGTTTTGATGGTAGATTCTTGTCTTTGCATTGGGTGTGTTTTCTGATCAAATTTTCTAGTTTTTCTTTATTGAATTACGGTAGAAATCTGCCCCTCATGTCTAGATTATCCCACATGCTGTTGTTGTTTGGGGGTGGAGGGTGGGCACAGAATCAAAATGGTTGGATCATATAAGGAAGGGCAGCCAAGCTCCTGGACTGGAGAAGTTTAGGGTAGGGGGCAGGGCATGAAAGCCAGGAGGACACTGTATAGGTCAGGGAACTTGGTGGCCATGTTCTTTTTGATATGTTAACTAGTCATATCAGCCGTTTCCCCACAGTTTTTGAGACTTAAAGTAAGCATTTGTCTATTATGGTTAGCTTTGAAAAATCAACTTCAGGTTTGATTAAATCAGAGGTTCAGTGCCCTAGCTGCTCTTCCATTTGCAGGGTATTTCCTTCCACTCACATCTGGCAGCTCACAACAGCCTGTAGCTATAGCTCCAGGAGATGTGATACTCTACACACACAAGATATAAAAATATTTTTTAAAAAATCAACTTTTAATATTAGTGCTTTTTTGGATGATTTGTTTTTGTTTTGTTTTTTTTTCTTCTTTTTGATTATCCATTTCATGGATTGCTGGTTTAATCTCTATTGTTTTTCCATTTTTTTTTCGTCTTGGAAGATGTCATTTGTTGACAGTCGCATGTAATCCATCCTAGCCTTGAACTGATGATCCTCCTAGTGCTACATGATGCTATTTTTCTGGCTAAAAATGTGCAGGGAGAAGGTATGAGCAATCCTAGGAGTGCCTTCAGAAATTGCTGATCAGTGGAGGACTTTTCAAATTTACCCTAGGTGCACTGGGCAACCTTCCTGTCATGAGGCATCCCTCATTGGGCTTTGTGTAATGCGTTATGCTAACACTAGCGACACTGACTAGGAGGAAGAGCTAGGAGTGCCTACTAAATGCAAAAGTTCAGCTCTCGGGTGCAGAACGAGTTCCACTTAAATGCAAACTTTGCCCAGCTACCCCTGTGTTTTGAGCTCGGCTTCTTCCCTACAGGAACTGCTCCTGTCACTCAAGCCTCGCTAGCCAATCAGAGTATTTAAACAGGCCGTCCAATCAGGATCTCCGGCAGTCGGTGAGGGGCGGGTTCTTTCAGGCTGCTGTGCTGTGTGTTCTCTGTGGCTGAGGGAGGTGCGAGTGTGCTCTGCCGTGTGAGCCGGTACCGGAGCTGTGGGGAGAGCGTGGGCGAGCTCGGAACCGCACCATGGTGAGCGATCGCCGCTGTCCTCAGACCGGGAGGGGAGGCGGCGGAACCTCGAGCTCTGGTGTGGCGGGGCCTCCTCCTGGTAGGGGCGGGGCGACCTAGGCCCTGGACCAGCGACTTCGGGCAGCTCCGGAGGCCGCTTCTGCGCAGAGCGCTGAGGGCGAGCGGCTCCTCCCTGCTCCCCTAACGCTGGTGATGTCACAGCTGTCGGAATGCTCGCTCACAGATTCACGGTTGTGTTGATGGGACGGCCAGTTGCTGAGTCAAGGTGGTCTAGTTTCTGAGTCATAGACGTTCCGATGTTTGCATTTCTTATTTAGGTTTAGGACCTGCTTTGAATTAGTTTTTGTGAAAGTTGTAAAGTGTGTCCAGTTTTTGGTTTGCTGCTTTGTTAAATCAGTCTTATATTTGTAGGTTTGCTTCTGGCTTTTTTATGTTGCTTATTATTATTTGCGAAATATTGTACTAATTTGATTATTGTAGTTTGGACATCTTAAAGTCAGATAGTGTATTGTTATGCTTCAGCATTTTGTTAACTTTTTTCTTTTTCTTTTTGAGACAGGATCTCGTGTATCCTAGGCTGGCCTCAAACTTTATCTTAGCTGAGGATGACCCTGAACTTCTTGATCTTGCTACCTAAACCCACCTCCACAGTACTGAGATTAAGGGTGTGTGTCTGTATGCCTTTTGTTGTTGCTGTTTTGTGTGCTTCTGGGGAAAGGAACCTCGGGCTTCACGGTAGTCAAGCACACTACCGGCTGTGCTATAGCCTCGGTTCTTTGTGCTGACCATTCTGCATATCTCTTGCCATGTAATGTTTAGATCAGCTTTGTTGTTTTCAACATAAATTCTGAGGATTTGTGTTGGAGTGTGTTGACTCTGTAGATCATAACTTTGAGGCTTCCTTTTCAAGGTCATGGAAATCCCTCTGCTTATTAAGTACTTGGATTACTTATTCGCTAGAAGTGTGTCATTTTTATCTGTGGACTTAGTTACATTAATGTACAAATATGTCTCACTTATCCTGGGTGCTGTATAAGCAGCGTGGTGGTTGGAATTTCAAACTCTTGACAGTCTCAATAGTGCTTTCCTTTTCTGGCAGTGTTTTGTTTGTTTTTTGTTTGTCATTACTAGTATGATTTTTGCTATTTAACTTGTCAATTTGGTGGGCTCCATTTTTACGTTTTTCCTTTTTCTGTTGATGGCGATTAAAACATCTTTGCATAGTGCTGGGCGTGTGTTTATCATGGAGCATTGTTTATAGTCTGAATTTTAAGGTTTGAATTGGCTTTCTGTGTCTGCATCAATTCCAGCATGGTTTTAGTATATACTTTGTTTCCGGAGACTCTTTTATTCTGCAGACCAGGTTGACTTCAAACTCTTGGCAGTTGTTTTATTTCAGCCTGCTAAATACTGGGATTACAGGCATATATTTGCAACCTCACTGGCTCTGGGCTTTTTTTTTTTTAATAATTTTAAAAATACACTTGAAAGTTGAGGTAGCTAATGTTGAGAGTTTTTGCATTGGTCATTCTCTAGGTTCATGTGTTTTTGTTTTGCTTTTTTTTTTGCCTCTGTTGTTTTGGTGTTATGGTAATGGTGAACATCAAAGTTTGAACTAGGATGTATTTGCCTTTTCAGAGGAAGTTTTTCAGAATCAGTGTCATATCTTAATTGTTTGGAAAAACTGATGGTTGAAATAGTTTGAGTCTTATCTAACCTTGTTTTAAGAGTTAGTGATTTCATTTCTTTAGCACATTATAGGCCTACTCATACTGGCCATCTCTCTGTTTGCCTTTTGATAGTTTATTTCAGAGAATTTGTTCATTTCTTCTGAGTTACTAAATATGTGGTCTGGAGTTGTTCATAGGATGCCCATGGTTCTCATCTTCCTGCTAATGATGGCCCTATTTAATTCTCTCATCCAGGTACTGACCAGGCCTGATCCTGCTTAGTTTCCAAGATCAGGTGAGATCAGGTTTGTTCAAGGTGGTACAACCGTATGTAGGTGGTGCTCTGTAATTGTAATCATTAATCTTTTTAAAGCATGGCTGTAAGCTTATCAATTCTATCAATATTTTTGAAGAACTAGGGTTTGGAGTAATCGGTTGGTTGTCTCTTGATTTTCTATTCACAATTTTTTTTATTCTCTAACTATTATTTTCCTGTGCTTTGATTTATTTCTTTTTCTAGTGTCCTATTAAGGAAGACTGTATGATTTATTTTCATCTGTCTTCATTTGTAGTATATGTATTTATTGATTTAATCCCTCACAAACACAGCTTGTGCTTTGTGGCATAATTATTCATAAAATGTACTTTAAATTCTTTTGAAATATTTAGATTTCTCTTGAGACATTTCCTTTACCATGTTCTGCACAAGCCTTATGGTCTGAGTACTAATCCCTAGGACCCACATACAAACCATATGTACATGTATGTAATCCCAGTCCACATATGGTGAGGTGGTAGGTCGGAACAGAAGAATGCCCTGGAAGCTGGCCTGGAATGTTTAGTTTAGTAACAAAATGGGAGATCTGCCTCAAGTTGGAAAACACTGTCCAACATTGAAGATTGTTTTGATACCCACATGCATGCTATAGTAATGGTGGATCTCTCTCAGACAGTAGCGTCTGCGACTTAATGGCCTATGGTTTGGAAGGTCTCCATAGTACCAGAAAGTTAAACAAGGTCCTCCCTATTCATAACTCCAGTCAGAACCCATAAGCAGAAATTAGGAAAGGCAGCTTGAAGTCTCTTGGACCTTGCTACCCATAACCCAAATAATAACCCATAAACAGAAATTAGGAAACCCAACTCTAAGTCTCCCAAAAGAATCATCCCTCCAAGACTTACTGATGTCAGGTATATGCTTTCGGCCTTTTATCTGTGTCTGTAACTAAAGTCATAATGGTTAAAAGTGGCACCACAGCATGCCTTTGACAAAGAGGTAAAGTGTATGACAGGGAAACTGGAAAAGTGGAAGGAACGGTAGGGATAAAGGAGTAAGATGGGCATCATAACTAAAGATCGGAGGTGTTCTTAGTTGTGGCATAGTTTAAAGCTTCCCGGAGGAAAAGATTTAGGGCAAATTCCCTGAAATGACATCAAGGGAGTAAGAAGGTGCAACTTGTGCAATTATAGAGCCCAGAGAGGTGAGAGGAAAGGCTCCAGGTGTGTGAGGGTGTGTTTTTCCTTGGGCTTCATTAGGAGAGGACAGAGACATTTCTAAGAGGCTCTCTGGAGTGGGATTTTGGGGGTGGAAAAGCTTTAATTGTAGACAGATAGTACATAGCCATAGGTTTCAATTCTTTTGAGGTTGGAAACCCCATAGTTAGGATATCTGTAAGGTCTGGGAAGGTGCCTTGTGCCTACTGATTATAAAATCATTTGCCTGGGGATTTGTAACTTTGAAGGGGAAATTGTAATATCCGTATGAGACGTCTCTGATGAGTTACAGTAGTGTTCTGATGTGAGGTAAGAGGACCTGTTAGAGGCTAATAAAGTCATCTGTGTACTAAATTAAAGCTATTCCTTTATGAACATTTCAAGGAAGAAAGGGTTTTCTGTTCTGGCAAAGAGGTAGGGGTGGCCCATAAGCCCTGAGGCGAGACACTCCAGGTGAGTGGTTGAATCTGGCTTAAGCTGTCCTGCCATTCAGAGGCAAATAAGACCCGAGTCTGAGTAGATTGGAATGCAGAAGGAAAGCATCCTTAAAGTCTAAACTACAAACCCAGGTATTGAAGTATATTTTTCCTTACAGTGTGAGGGACCTATGAAGTGGTTGGGATCACAGTTTAATTTGTGACTCTTTGGTCTTACTGCCAGTGTAAGAGTATTACATGATGAGTAATATGGGTGTAACCCCATAACGTTAGAAATTTGTCAACAAGATGCTCTAAACACTTTTTAGGTTTTAGGTTGCAATTTTCGTTTTAGGTTTCAGTTGGGCCTTTGGGGGAAAGTCTTTAATGACAGAAGTGGCTGTTAGTGAGCATCTGGAGTGAGAGATGCCTCACACTTAAAGGGGAACTTTTTATAAGATGTAGGGTTGTATAATAGAGATCAGGGAGGATATTTGGGGTTCTAGACACTCCTGGATATTTATAGGGCAGGGGATTAGTTTTATGAATATTTTAAGTCTATCATACATATTAAGAGAGGTTTAAGTGTGCTGGTTGGAGTTTACCATTAATACTGGGGACAGGAATGTTAAATCAGAAAGGTAGGGAGGAGAATGTAGTTCTTATGTTGGTAGTATAGTCATAGCCCTTGCCATATCTTGGATCATCAGAGGTTCATGCATAGAGTCCCAGGGAAAACTTGGGAGTTGTGTAACCCCAGGGTCATGTCTTCAAAGGGGAAGTTTGTTATTGTCCAGGACCAAAGTTAAGGATGTTGTCAGTTTTCATGTTTGACCCTAGCCTGAGATTTTTAGATACTGGATGGCCCTTTCATGATGCGGAGGGGGCAGTTATGATTCTAATGGCCCTCCAGTTAGAAGTTTAGACATGGTCTTACAGGAGGTTTATTATAGCTGAGTTATTTTGGGCTCTCACAGCTGAAACACGGAGACTGACTGCAAGGATCGTCCGTGGCTGGTTTGTCACCAAGAAGGTGGTTCCCTTAGACTGAGTAGAGTCCTCTAGATGGAGTTCTGCACTTTCTGAGATGGTTAGGTAATGGGGAGTTGCCACAGCAATCCCTTTAATCTCCTGGTTTGGCTTTTCTGGCCTTTGAATCCTCTCAGTTATTAAATAAAGCTTTGAAGACTGTGTCTGTCTAGAAAATGGTAGGAAAGGAATTTGATGCCCCTGTTCTGATTTTTGAAACTTTTGTCTAATACCTGAAGAAGTTTTAAAAAATTTACAGATAGGTTGCCTTTGGCCCTTAAGAGTCCAGGTTAGTGTATTGGTTGCCTGATTTTAGCCAATCTATATTAAAATAAAATGAACAAGGTATTTGGATGGCTCATTTGTTACATTTCATAACATAGCATTTTTAATGGAGTTGATAGCAGCAGCATTTTGCTTTCTAAGACATAGGGAATCATGTATTCCTGAGGATACTTTCCCCCATTGTTTCCCATGTAGGAGTTCTGATATAATCATTTGAGTTTCCTGTCAAGTACCATAAAGGAACATGTCTTTTCTGTTATCAGGGTTAAGACTATGGCTCTCATCTACTCAGCTGCCTGCTAAAGTTTAGGTATAGAACCTCTTTGTATACATATAGCAAGTGGTTAGAATGCTATAAGTAGGGATTGGAGAGGTGGTTCATCGCTTAGCCCTGGCTGCTCTTCCACAGACTCAGATTTCATTGCCAGCATTCACATGGAAGCTCATAACCATCTATAACTCCAGTTCAAAGGGATCTAGTGTCTAGTTATGGTCTCCAAAGGGACCAGGCATGCATATGGTGTACAGACATATGTGTGGGCAAACACTTATACATATAAAAATAATTTAAAAATAAAATGTTATAAATGTATTCCCCAGATTAGGTTAAAAGACTACAATTAACCCTTTGAATTCCTTAATGAAGATAGAAGGGACTTTTGGGCAAAATGATCATAGTTGTTAGATTTGGGGCAGATCAGATGGAGAGAGAAACAGGCACCTAGATGGTGCTGAGGTCCCCGCTAGCCACCTCACAGACAATATATAGATTTGGATTTTGAGCAGGGTCTCACCATTTAGTTTTGGTCTGAAACTTGCTATATTGACGCAAATTCAGAGATGGGCCTGGCTCAGCGTCTTTAGTACTAGGCTTAAAGGCCATGCGCCACCACACCCAGCATAAAGAATATGTCCTGAGGGCTAAAGTGTCACTTTTACTTGCTTCTTGAGTTCTCTGTCAAACTTGTGGGTGAATATGTGAAAGGAGTGTATCTGGGTTAGGGGCAAGAGTCAGAGACTTACAGGTGGAGAGAGGCAGTTTTCAGAACAAGAGAAATGAAGTTTCTTAGAATTGGAGACTACAGTTATCTATCCTTTTTTCCTTTATCACCTTAAAATACCAACAAAGAATTTCTTTGGCCTGTGTCCGTCAGTTGTGAATGGGAAGTATATCTTTCTGCAAGGACTGAAAAGGACTTCCTTAGCTTGTCCTGTGATGGGAGACAATAGTCTAGGATGCAACTTGAAAGACTTGTTTGAGAGTCTTCTAAATTAGGAGACTTTAACCGTTAACTTACCACCACAAGCACCAGAGGTAAGAAGAGAGTTTCTTTATAAGTCATCAAAATGCTGGGCAAAACAGCATAAGAAATACCAGTAACAGTCAATCAAAAGTATTATCCAAGACATGCACATGCAAAGAGTTTTTTGAAATACGTAGGAAGCAGTAACCTCACAGAGGGAGTTGCATAGCTGAGGGTGAAGGAGTTCTTTTCATAACAGTTAGGGAAAGTGATTTGGATTTATATGATGTGTCCAGTATCTTGTGGAATAGCAAGTTTTGCATTTTTTTCTTTAAGCTGGCTATTTTTATAAAGTCCCACTAAATCTCCAAAGTGTGAAAATTTGTTTTTATTTTTGGTCCTTTGTGTCTACAGAATAGTATGAAAGTCTTTGGTATGTGCTAGGCAAGCCATCACTTTACTGTTTAGAAGACTGACAAGTGCTAAGAACTTGGACTAGGCAAAAGTTGGAAAATTAATTATTGGTGACTACTAATAGGTGGGCTTTTAAATATCATGTGATTTTTATAAAGATATAATCCCGAAGAGGTGACATTTTGGTGACACTTCTCTTCCCTCTCTCTCTCATCCTTCACCACCTCTTTCCCTCCTGAGATAGGAGCCTTTAAATAGAGTACGGACTGACATTGAACTACTGGATGCCAGATATTTGGTTTTCCAAATATCTGGGACTATAAGCACATGTCAGCATATCTGACTACATTGCATTCTTAGTAAAAACATATGCCATCTAATTGTTTCATGTTAATTTTTTTGTTAGGATCATCAATCATTCTTGCTATTTTAAATTCTAGATGGTATAAATTACCTTTGAGGCTTCTGAATGTTTTCTCTTGGTGTAATCACACAGGATGGGCTCAATTTCCCCACTTAACAAATGACAATATGTATAAACTGTTGTCTACCAGAAAAATTCTGTAGCCTCATTACCCAGATCATTGGGGGCAGGGGCTGATTGTCTTGGTACCTCTGTGTGTATAGAACATTCAGAAAGCTAATGTTCAGAAAATTGTTGTTTATATAAGTCATTTAGAATAAGAGAACTGTTCTTATCATTTATGTTAGCAGAATGTCTCCCAGGATCTTAGGTTCCCCAATACCAGAAAAGCCCTCACTTTTGTATGTAGAAATATTTAAAGAAAAACAATATCTTGACTGCTAATGTTAGTTCTATTCTATATATCATTTGGCAGAACTATCTTATTACAGGTATTAGAAATCTACTCCAGAAAGAAAAAGTGAGGTGGCCGAGCAGCATGTTCAACTCCCAGGCACAGTAATGAGGAGTGTTCCTACTCTGCTATTTCTTCTTTCTTAATTAGCCCCCCCCATGGAATCAGAGTCTCAGTATATTCCTGGCTGATCGAGAACTCTGTTGCTGTATCCTTTCTTAACAGCTCAGGACCAGCACTAGAATTTCAGTTTGATTGAATAAATTCCTGAATACCGTAAAATTATATGAATATCTTTTCAACTGAGTGTAAATCTCTAAATCTGTTAGTTTCATCTGTTCTTTTCTGTATATATTCGGGATGTTTTAGGATTTTTTGGCCTTTGAGGATGTGGCAGTGAAGTTCAGCCAGGATGAATGGATATTGCTGGGTCCTTCTCAGAAGAAGCTGTACAGAGATGTGATGCTGGAAACCTGCAGTACCCTTACTTCTCTAGGTAGGAATGCCGCCGTTTATTTTGTCAAGGAACACGTGTTCCTTGGTCCTATGATTTGGAATTTGGAAAGGGAAGAAATCAGTGAATAAACAGTGTACATCAAACCCAGAAACTCATTTTTCTGTACTTTCTAATAGTTTGTGAATTTTCTGGGTCTACATTTTAGGCATCAGATGGGAAGACCGGCATATTGAAGAGCAGTGTGAACATTCTTGGAGACATCTAAGGTAATTTGCATATACAAGTGGAAAAAAGTTTTGCTTAAAAAACTCTTAATGTGGGGCCAGATAGTGGTGGTGCACACCTTTAATCATAACACTTGTAGGCAGAGACAGGCACATTCCTGTGAGTTTGAGGCCAGCCTGGTCTACAGAGCAAGTTCTAGGACAGGCTCTAAAGCTACAGAGAAACCCTGTCTCGAAAAACCACCCCCTCACACAACAAAACAAAACAAAAACCAAAAACCTTCTTAATGTGTTACAAAAGTTTGTAAACAAATAAACAACAACAAAAAAAAAGGAGCCAGAGGGAGGGCTCAGTATTTAAGAATCATGGAGGACCCAGGTTCTGGTCCCCACACCTACTGCCATCTGTTACGCCACTTCCAAGGCATCTAGTATGGTGTACATGCATACATATAGGCAAAACACCCATGTACATAAAATAAATAATGGTGAAATTTTAAATTAAAAAAGAAAATGAGAGCCAGAATGTTAAAATTTACTTACCATTAGAAAAAATTCGCCAACAATACATACTTTAGTGTATATATTTTTTTAAAAAATGTTCACTTGGAAACAGTGCTTAGACAACACACATGCACATATATAAAGATTAATTTGTGTATTTCATGTATATGGCTATTTTGTATGCACACCAAAGGCATTGAATCCCATGGGCCTACAGGTGTAGACAATTGTAAGTCACAGCCTGAGTGCTGGGGATTGAACTCAAGACCTCTGGAAGAGCAGCCAGTTCTCTTAACTGATGAGCCATCGCTCCAGCCTGTGGGGTCCGTTTTGATAGTAACTCTTTTAGGAGCATAGAATCATCAGTCCATTTTGTTTGAAACTATTCAGGTTGCAAAACATACACTGGTTTTTATGAGTAGTATAAGTCTAGCACTTACTCGTGAACAGAGACTTATTAGTGAAGCAGCCATTGCTAACCTATTTATACTTCTTTTTTCTTTTTCTTTTTTTCTTTTTTTTTTTTTACAGAAGTCACATGGTAGATACAATCTATGAGCATAGAGAAGGTGGTAAGTTTCAAGAAACCTTTACCTGGATACCAAATCTCCATAGTAGTACAAATTTCTACTGGAATAAAACCGTTTGAATGTGGTGTGTGTGGGAATGTTTTCACTTGTAATTCATCCTTTAATGATCATACCATGTCTCACTTGAGGAACAAACCATCTGAACACAAATATGGTAAGAAGCAATATAAATGTAAACAATGTAGGAAAACCTTGAACTCTCAAATATTCCATGATACTCAGATACTTTATAAAAGTCAAACGTTTTAAAAATATTTTCATTTTCCAGGTTCATTTGAAATACAACAACGAAGTCACAGTGGTGAAGAATCCTGTAAGCCGTCTGGAATGGCCGTCATTTGCCCCTGTTCATTTTCTATAGATGGAGGAATCAACACCGAAGCTAAATGTTATGAGTGTGTACAATGCGGTAAAGCTCTGAGTTCCGGTTCCCGTCAAAGCCATAAAAGAGTTCATAGCGGCGAAAGACCCTATGAATGTGAACAGTGTGGACAGTCCTTCAGACAGCAAAGTTCATTTCATTTACACAAATTAACTCATATTGGAGGGAAACCCTATGAATGTAAACAGTGTGGGAAAACCTTCAGATGTCACAATTATCTTCAGTTACATGAAATTTTTCATATCGAAGAAAACCCCTATGAATGTAAACAGTGTGGAAAAACCCTCTGTTCTCCCAGTTCTCTTCGATTTCATGAAAGGATTCATAATGGAGAAAAACTTTATGTATGTAAACAGTGCGGTAAAGCTTTCAAATGTCAAAGTTACCTTCGAATGCATGAAAGAACTCACAGTGGTGAAGAATGTTACGATTGTAAACAGTGCGGTAAAGCTTTTAGAAGTCACTGCTCCCTTAAAAGGCATACAGTAGCTCATCCTGGGAAAAAACCTTATGCATGTAAACAGTGTGCTAAGTCCTTCACTTATCCATATTTACTTCAGACACATGAAAGATTTCACACTGGAGCAAAACCATATAAATGTAAGCTATGCAGTAAAGCCTTTCTTTGTTCCCCCTTTCTTCAAAGACACAAAAGGACTCATATTTGGGGAAAACCCTATCAGTGTAAACAGTGTGGTAAGGCCTTCAAAAGTCACAGTTCCCTTCGATTGCATGCAAGGGCTCATACTGTAGAAAAACCTTATAAATGTAAGATATGTAGTAAAGTGTTTCTATGCCCTTCTTTCCTTC
Organism: Ondatra zibethicus; assembly: GCA_004026605.1. Classification (NCBI taxonomy): domain Eukaryota; kingdom Metazoa; phylum Chordata; class Mammalia; order Rodentia; family Cricetidae; genus Ondatra; species Ondatra zibethicus. The sequence continues at coordinate 124,188 of PVIU01004150.1, forward strand.
AAAGACATGAAAGAGCTCACATTGAGGAAAAACCCTTTGAATGTAAGCAATGTAGTAAAGTCTTCAGAGATTGGAATACCTTCCAAATACATGAAAGATCTCATATTGTAGAAAAGCCCTATAAATGTAAGATATGTAGTAAAGCCTTTTATTATCCCTCCTCCCTGGAAAGACATGAAAAGATTCATAGTGGAGGAAAACACTATGCATGTAAATATGCATGTGAACAATGTGGTCAGTCCTTCATTTTTCCCTGTTTACTTGAGAGGCATTTAAGAACTCACAGTGATGAAAAACCCTATGAATGTAAGCAGTGTGGGAAGGCATTTAGGAGTCTCACTTACATTCACATACATAAAAGAACTCACACTAAAGAAAGACTGTATACATGTAAACAGTGTGATAAAAGCCTCAGTTGTCCCAGTGCCCTTCAGTTACATGAACTAACTCATATTAGAGAAAAATCCTATGCATGTCTGCAAGTTGATAAAACCGCCAGGAACTTCAGTTATTTTCAAGTACACGAAAAGGCTCATACTGAAGAAAAAGCTTATGAATGTAAGCAGTGTACAATTCTCAGTTGCCCAAGTTCCCTTCAGCTACACGAAAGGATCCATACTGGAGAGAAACCACATGAATGTAAGCAATATGGCAAAACCTTCACAGCTCTCAGTAATTTTCGAGTGCATGAAATACCTCACAGTCCCGAGAAACCCTCTGAATGCAAGCAACATGGTAAAGTTTTCAGTCTTAGTAATATACATGAAAGAAAGAAAGCTGAAGGAAATCCCTGCGAATGTAAGCAGTGTGGCAAGTCCTTTGTTTCTCGGTATTTGCTTCAAATGCATGAAAGGGCTCATTCTGCAGAGAAACGCTATGAATGTAAAGTATGTGGCAAAACTTTCATTTATCCCTCTTTTCTTCAAAGACATGAAAGGACGCATACTGGAGAAAAACCTTACGAATGTAAACAATGTGGTAAGGCCTTCAGAGTTCAGAGCTCCCTTCGATTACATGAAAGAACTCATTCTGAAGAGAAACCTTTTGAATGTCAACACTGTGGTAAAGCCTTCTGGCGCCTCCCTTCTCTTCAAGTACATGAAAGAATCCATACTGGAGAAAAACCCTTTGAGTGTAAACAATGTGGCAAAACATTTAGATGCCACAGTTCCCTTCAAAGACATGAAAGAACTCATAGTCATGAAAAACCGTTTGACTGTAAGCAGTGTGGTAAGACCTTTAGATGTCACCGGTCACTTCAAAGACATGGAAAGACTCATGCTGGGGAAAAAGCTTCATGAGTCTGAACAGTGCAAAAACTTGTGGACTTTCTAATTTTCTTCTAATGTTTGAAAATAGTCTTGGGTAGAAAATCTGGTAGTATGAGACTAGTGAAAGCCTCAGGTTTTGTTTGTTTGTTTGTTTTTTTAATCATAGACTTACTGGAGGAAAATTTATCAGTAAATATGTGTTAACATATTCAGTTCTAAGCTGAACATGGCAGTGCATGCCTTTAGTCCCTGTACTGGGGAGTCAGGGGCAGGCAGATATGAGTTCCAGGCTGGCCAGGGCTACAAATGAACAAGAAGATGTTCATTTCCATTTGAAAACTTGAACATCTCTGGTGGAATACCTTAGGAATAAATGTAATGTTAGGATACCTAATTTTTCATATGTCCTCTTGAATGCATGGTAATGCAAATAGGGATAGATCTTGTAAGAATGGATTGTTGGATTGAAACTAGTTTGGAAAGTAAAGTTTGCAACATTTTAACAGTGAGAGTCGTGAAGACTTTTGGAAGTAAATTTTAAATATATTGAAATCCTGATGCAAGTTAACCTATAATGTTCAGATTTTTATAACATGAATGTAATGTTATATAGGCTATGAATATATTGTGTTTACCAGGGATTTGTATTTGTTGATGTTCCTAGAAGGGCTTGATGGTGCAAGCCTGTAGTACTAGTTAGGTGACTGATGGAGGAGAATTGCAAGTTCAGGACTTGGCCAACCAATTTAAGTACTGTTTATAATCAAAAACTGAAGAGTACTGCATATGTTGTTCATTGGGTAGACTACTTGATGGGCATACATGAAACTGTAAGTTCAGTCTCCAGTATTCTTATCAGAAGAATGAGTTACCATTTCTTTTAGGCATATATTGAGGTAAAAATTGTTAAGTATTGTCTTCCAGCAATAGAGGTAGTTTGTAATATATACATTATTAGACAATTTCATAACTGAAGGTTATTATGTGTTCTTTTCCTGATGGCGTGATAAAATATTCCAATGAAACAAGCTAGGAAGGGTTTCTTTTGGTTCAGAGGTTGAACTGTGTCACAGTCTGACATGGCACAGAAGCCACAGCAGGAAGAGCTTGTTGGAGCTTGTCACACTGTGTCTACAGTCAAGCAAAGAGTGATAAAACTCACGACTTTCTAGCTTTCTCTCTTTTATGCAAGCCTAGAACCCAAACCCAGGGAATAGTGTCACCTTGAAGGTGGGTCTTCCTGTCTTAAGTTAAATCCCTTACAGACAAGCCCAGAAGCTCATCTCCCAGGTGATTTTAGATTTTCTCAAGATGATAATATCAACTATCACAAATATAGTATAGTCTACCACACTCTACTCCAAACGTGCAGTATAATGTTTTACTGATTGTTTTAGGCAAGGGTAACAGTTATTTAGGAAACTGAAAGTATTTGGTGTAAATATATAAAAGGATAATAGTATAAGGATAATGGAGTCTTAAGGACTAGATAGTGCTCTGGGTGTCTGTGAGCTCTAGTTTAGTGAACATGAATGTTAAGGACCTTACTATACATTAATATTACAGCAATTAACTTTATAAACACTGTAGACTTAGATTTTATTATGTATAAAATATCGTTTTATAGTGAATTAGGTAATAACTTTTTAACTTTGCAAAGTTAAAAATTTTTGATACATTTTTACTTTCTTAGTCACCAGTTTGCAAATAAGAAATTCGTATACCTTTGGATTACATTGGGTTAAGAAGCTTGATTTTTTTTCTTTTTAAATTGCTTTCTAATTTACTGAAATGTATTCTATAAAGATTGTTTAGTGAATTTTGGTTTGGAATTATCCAGTAGTTTCTGAAATGGTCATAAGTGTACCTTTGCCATTTCGTACTAATTTATGTGAAGGGCACTCAACATTGATGATTCAACTCTGGAAAACATTGAATCTCTAAATTTTGCATTCTCAGATATTTAGCTAATATGTGTGTGTGTGTGTGTGTGTGTGTGTATTTTTTCAAGACAGGGTCTCACTGTGTAGCCCTGACTGGGTGGAACTCAGTATGTAGACCTGGCTGACCTTTAATTCAACGATTCACCTGTTTCTGCCTCTTGAGTTTTGGGATGAAAGGTGAGTGCCACATTCAAGATTTAATACCTAATTAAAAATAAGCATCTCATCTCAATTAGTATGAAAATTGGTTTTTATCTTTAATAAATGATAATGTTTACTAAAGACTGGTTTTTAAATAGATTTCTTTTTTCAAATGTTTTAAGATACAATTATTTTGTGTCTCTGTGTGTAAAGAGAAGCAATATAGCCAGAAGGTGATTCACATACTGTGAAGAGCTGCCAAATAAAATTTTGCTTCTGTTGACACCTGGATATTCTGTTTTGTTCTGTTTGTAGATTAGACTATAGAAAGGATTGGGTTAAGATTAAAGATTAGGGTTAAGTTTAGAGAAGTAGAAATTAGGTTTCTGGTAAGGGTTAGGGTTGTTATTGTTATGCATTAGGATAAATCATAGTGGTAGGGCCAGAGATTGGGTACTAGGGTTAGGGGTTTAAGTTTTAGGTTTAGGTTTTTGCATTACAGATTAATGTTTGGGATATGATTAAGATTAATAATATTAAGTATGGTTGAACATGAGGTACAGTGTTGTATATCATTAGGATTTGGGATGGTATTAGAGTTAGGGTATTTATTGGTTGGGTTTAGTGTAATGATAGTGTTAGTAGTTGGTTAGAGTAGGATTCAGGATAGGATTAGTGTTAGGATTTGGGATGTTACGTGTTATAATGTTAAGATTGTCAACAGAAGTAGCATTAGGGTAAGAGATTGAGATTAGGTTTAGGATATGGTTAAAGGTTAGTGTGAAGTGACAACGTCTCCTGTCTTCCAAACAGAGCTGTCGTGGCTCGTATAAAAATGGCCCCTACAGGCCCATAGGTAGTGGCACTAGTTAGAGGTTTCCTTGTTGGAGTAGGCTTGGATTTGTTGGAGGAAGTATCAATAGGGGCCAGGCTTTGAGTTCTCAAGTGCTCACGTCAGGTCTAGTGTAACATTTCTCTTCCTGCTGATCTGGGTATAGAACTCTCAGCTCCTTCTCCAGCATCATGTCTGTCTGCGTGCTGGTATGTGTCCCGCCATGATGATAATGGTGTGAACCTCTGAAACTCTAAGCCAGCCTTAATTAAATGATTTCCTTTGTAAGAGCTGCCTTGGTTATGGTGTCTCTTCACAGCAATAAAACCCTAACTAAGACACCTCCCTTATGTTTAGAAACTTTTAAGTGAAAAGAAGTGTGTTAGAGAGGTTGGAAAATTCAGAAGACTAATATAATATATATGTATTAGTACTCAAGACGTCTCTAATGAGTCATGTTGTGTCAAAACTTAGTGTCTTAGAAGTGCACTTTCCTTAGGCCTTCCTAGGTCAATAGACACTGGAAAGGGACCTGTATTAGGTCTGGACTAAGAGAGTGTTTCAGAGCTCTAAGATTGTTTGCTTCATCTGCTTAATAAGAAAAGTTAAGAATGAGGTAAATCTTACTTAGCAACCCATTCTGTCTTCTAAGTACACATTACATAGTGATTAAAAAACATTAAGCTGTGCCCTTAACAGTGATCCTCTGTCCCCACTTTTCTACGCAGTGCTGCATTGTCCCATCATATACATTCTCTGTCCCACCACTGTGCTCCTCTGTTCCGTGCCAGTGCTCCTTTGTGTCCGATCGTAAAGCTTTCCTGTTTTCAGTTTTCTGCCTATCGTAATATTCTTTTGATCATCAAGATGTAAGTTACATCAGCACTCTGCTCTGCCATCTCAGCCCTCCATTGTCCTGTCACAGTGCTTTATAGTCTAATCACAGTGCTCTTCTCTCCATCACAGTGTCTACCTTTTCTATTATTCACTCAATTGTTCGATCACAGTGTCCCACTGCTCCCCACACCACGGTAGAGCACTGCTGCAGTGCTCCACTATTTCAACACAGTGCTCCTCTGCTTCATCAGCAGGTTCCGCTGTTGTGTCTCAAGCGTCCATGGTCCCGTCACAAGGCTTATCCCATCATAAGGCTCTAGTACTCCCAAACAGTGGTACTTCATTGCCCTATAATAACGCGATATTGCAATAATATGATGTTTATCCAGTTTTTAGTTGTTTGCCACTATGCTCTTCTGTGCTATGGCAAGGCACCACTGTGATATCGTAGCACTATTCATTATTTTATCAGTTTCCATTGCTCTATAACGGTGTGCTGTTCCACCATTCATCCACTCTTTCATCCTATTGTCATGCTTCCTTATCAGTGTCTCACTTTGTTTGCTTTTGAAATGTGTCTCACTATGTAGTCCTGGGTAGTCCAATACGGTAGAGCAGGCTGGCCTCAAACTCCCATACCTCCTCAGGGCTAGGATGGAAGGTGTGTGCCACCATGTCTGGCCAGTCAACCAGTCACAATATTTGTTTCTTTTGCCACGCGTTTAGAAGTGCCGTCACCATGCTCCTCTCCTGCCCTAATGCTCTCTGTCGTATCACAGTGCTGCAGTGCCATTAGAGTCCATGTTTTACTGTTCACAGTGCTTCTCTTTTCTACCGCAGAGCTCAATGAATGTCCACCTACCCACCTCAGTTCTAGTTTTCATAATCCTTTATTCTATTGCATTTTTCAGCTGTCCAATCGCAATTTTTCTCTGCCCTATCACGGTCTGTTTCTCTCACAATGCACTTCTGTACTCATCACAATGATTCCTTGTGTCATCACAGTGTTAAATGGATCTAAATCAGTCTCTACCACCGCACTAAACTACACTTCAATGCTCTTTACCAATGTTTCTTTGCCCCGTCATATTTTCTTTGGTCCCATTACAACACTCTTATATTGTTGAAGGAGGAGGAGAGGGCCTGCTTTTCATCCCGGCCACCAGCTTACACCTGAAATAATCACACAGAAATTGTATTAATTAAATTACTGCCTGGCCCATTATATTTAGCCTCCTCTTGGCCAAATCTGACATCTTGATCTAACCCATTTCTGTTAATCTGTGTTCATCACGAGGTTGTGGTTTACCGGGAAAGATTCTAACCTACGTCCATCTCTCTCTCTGCCTTCTTCCTCCCAGAATTCAGTTCTGTCCTCCCCACCTATCTAAGTTCTGCCCAATTAAAGGCCAAGGTAGTTTCTTTATTCAACCAATGAAAGCAACACATAGAAAGAAGGACCTCCTACACCATTATATACCTTCACAATCTCTGCTGTCCCTATCACAGCATACCACTGTTCCATTGTATTCCATTACTGCCCTATGACAATGTCCCCCATCCCATCATAATGTTCTTACGTTCCACCAAATTGTTCCAGTATCATGTCACAATTCTCTTCTAGTAATAGTGCTTCATTATGCTATCACCATATTCCACTGCCCAGCCACAATGCTCATTCCTGTCGTAATGTAACACTGGGACTCCCGGGTAACTTGGCAACCCAGAAGCTTCACTAAAGTTCAAGAAAATAGACAACAGCCCCTCCTCCACCTCCCCACCCCCGCTCCACCGAAAACCGGGCCAGTGGTTGCCCACCGCCTGACATCTGCGAGCTGCATGCCCACGAGTGCCCCCTTGGAATTTGCAATCAGTGATAGCAGCAATGGCTTCAAAATGGAGAACTAGTGCATCTTGGTATTCTCACCCAGTATATGCGAGATACTGGCGACATTATCATAATGCAATGGGTTCGATGCGAGCCCACCAGAGTGCCTACAGGAAGTCCAGGGATTCCTGCTTCACTTCCCCATGGTTCTACCGTCAAGGAGTTCTTCCCTGGAACTCTCTTGCTTATGAGGCTGGGCATCCTTGGGACCATCAAGGCCAACACATGGTCTGGCAGGAGCCTCCCTACAGTGTTTCCCATCTCCAAAGCTCTGGGCAGCCTCTGTATGAACCCAGTAGAACCCAGGCATCCACAAGAGAAGATGAAGCTTCATATGAAAAAGAGCTGGAGTCGGATTCGGATAATGAAATAGAATGCGACCTGAGCAATATGGAAATCACCGAGGAGCTCCGCCAGTACTTTGCAGAGACCGAGAGGCACAGAGAAGAGCGGCGGCGACAGCAGCAACTAGAAGCGGAGCGCCTGGACAACTATGTGAATGCCGACCACGGGCTGTACTACAACCACCACCGGTCCACAAAGCCTCCCTCGG